>BLKR01011527.1:0-31180 GCA_011170035.1 Teleogryllus occipitalis
CAGGCGTACAGGCGGGCGGACGGGAGAACGAACAGGAGGATGGGTCGGTGGGAGCACAGGCGAGGGCGCACAAAATGGACGGGAGATCGCACAGGTGGGTGCAAGGGCGAACGGGCGGGTAAAGCCAGGCGGGCGACAGGTGTGGTGTGGTGTGGTGTGACGTGACGTGACGTGACGTGGCGTGGCGTGGCGTGGCGTGGCGTGGCGTGGCGTGGCGTGGCGTGGCGTGGCGTGGCGTGGCGTGGCGTGGCGTGGCGTGGCGTGGCGTGGCGTGGCGTGGCGAGGCGCCGGGATCTCATCTTCGCCAGCGGCCACCGCCGCGCTGCGGTCTTAAGTCATCGCTAAATAAACGCGGCTCCCACGCGAGGCAGGGTGAGGCGAGGCGTGGCGCGGCGGGCCAGGGGGGGAGGCGGGGCGGGGCGGGGCCGCGGCTCCGTAACAGGCGTGACCGCGAGCGTCTTCGCGTGAGGGGAGGGGAGGAGGGAGGCGGTAATCGCGGCATTGTTGCCGGGTTCCGACACCTCGCTGGCTCGCCGCCGCCTCAAGGTTAGGTCAACAGATCGTTTGACGTCTCTCGTAGGCACTATACGATGAGCAAGAGTGTGATGACACTCTTCTTTTACAGTACGCCTATTCATTGGTTTGATGCGGTCATTATCAACACTCTATTTAACACTAAATATTATTTGTATTGAGCTTCATGTATTGTAGTAATAGGCAGCGGGTACAACTGATTAGGAGCCACAACGCACCAATGCATTAAGAACAATCATCGTGTAATTTCCATGTAATGTTTACGGTGAAAGTGTTATCAGATACATTCAGTCAGAGAGAAAAATACGTCCCTAGTGATTGTTTATAATTTATTCAAGCTGGCGTATTCTTAGCAACCAATTTTAACGCTGGAGAGATCGTGCCAATTTATGATGTTGCAAAGCTATTCGAAGTGAGAGAAACATATGACAAGATTAAACACCACCTTTAGGAAGTCGAAGTGTTGTACGCAGGTTCACATATATCACCAAAAAAATATACAACCAGTTACTTTTTATGAGAAAAAACTTCCTCTCTCATTCTAGCATTGAAATTACCGTATGGACTCTTCAGATTTCATCCATATAAACAGAAAATATTACTAACATCTTCCATTGTACTAATGCTAAATCGTGTCGAAAAGCCATTTCCCTTTTATTTTCTCAGGTTAAAACCTCGCACATTACTATTAATCAAAGAATATTTGTCGCAAATTCTCCAATTTGAAATCATTTACAAAGCAAAGTGTTTCTAAAAAAAATCTAGCACTGTTCGATTAAAGAAAATCTGTACAAAACGATAATTGCACGGTGAAATAACACTAAAGGCATAGATTATCGTGAAGCACAAGGGTCCAAAGTCGTGGTGGGAGGGGGAAGTGGTAGTCAGGGGCGGAGTGAAACCTAGTGGGCACTATTTTGTTAAAGTTACGCCAAAATTATAAACTTGATTCAGATTTTAAAAAATAGTGCTTTTCTGAAACTGATTGCCGTATAAAAATAAAGAGAAAAGATATTATAAAATATATTAATTGAATGTTAAATTTGTAAATTCAAAAGTTATAGTTTTATTTGTATACTGATTTTAGTTTCTTGTGTTGTGTTGAAGGAGTCGGTCGTCGCGTGGACGATAGGGCAAAAGGCGCGCCCTCACGCCCAAGTCCTTGCAGCCCACGATAACGTATCAGTGTTCTCTCTCTCTCTCTCTCTCTCTCTCTCTCTCTCTCTCTCTGTTCCCCTCTGTATGTCTCCCTGTCCCACTCTCTCTGTCCCCCTCTCCGTGTCCCCCCATCTGTTCCCCTCTCTCTCTGTCCCCCTCCCTGTCACGTTCCCTTTCTGTCCCCCTCTCTACCTATCTCTGTGTCTCCCTATGTGGGTGTATGTGTCTCTCTCTCTGGAACCGCGATTCAAAACCGTCCACGCAATGTAGTACAAACCAGGATATATTGTGTTTCCCCGGCTCCATTATCACCCTACCGCCTACTCGATTTTTTGAGCCCACTCCTCTATCAATTGTTCCTTCAGGACTTCCTCTACAGTGCTGTTACCAGTAACGATGCGACGGCAATATTCGAAACATAGTATCAGTTTCGAGAATCAAAATTGTTGAAAACAGTAAAAATTAAATTTCTCATAAAGCCTTCTTGTTTGGGGATCTAGTTAGAACATTTTCAGGAGATGAACATTTCGGCAACAGAATTGCTCGCGAAGTGAAATAAACGAATGCACAGCACCAGAGACTAAATTGAAATGTCCCTTTTAGCACATGATACGTTAGTTGCGTATCGTATACTTACTATACGTTATGCGTTGAAACCAATTTTGAAGTTCAAAACTCGATATATGTTCTCCCTTAATGGACTGGTACTTTTGCTCCGAGAGCTCCGTTTCACAGTCACTGGTGCACGCAGTTCAGAGTTTTGGAAAAATTAATAAACAGAAAATGTCAATCCACCAGAGTATCGCGAAGGCATCCAGCCTCATACTCTTGCATTTTCCAAAACACGAAGGTAGCAAAACATGAAGGAGTGAGAACAACACGAAAAGATGCCCGAGAAAATAATAGCTTTGCAGGCCTGGACATCGCATGTAACAAAGTACCCTGGCTGGCACGGCTGCTTTCGAACACGCCCTCATCCCGAGCAACGTCTCCACGCCCAGGCGGGTGGAGCGGCGCGGCGCTCACGAATCTTCCAGAGCGCGCGCGCTTAGCTGGCGGAGAGGGGCGGGGCGGGGCGGCGTGGGGTAATGCGGCGCGGGGCGTGGCGAGGCGGGGCGGGGCGCGGGCGGTGGGCGGCGGGCGGCGCGTCCTCGGGCCGCGGTTCCCACGGCGGTGCCGCACGTGAACGCGTCCGTCCACTCGCCGCCGCCGCCGCCGCCGAGACGGTTTCGTCACCGCGCGCCGGAGCAGCTCCCAAGCGGCGGCGGCGGCGGCGGGCGCGGTGGGCGTTCCCCGCGGTGAAGATCCCGCTTTTGAAACGAGGTTCCCTGAATCACTGCGGGGCAGCGTTCCGCAACGCCCGCGACGCCTCGCCCGCGCGGGTGGGGGCGGGGGCGGGGGCGGGGGGGGGGGCTGTTACACGGCGCTTCGCTCCGCGCGCGGGAAACGTGATAGCGCCTTTCGTGCGCGATCGCCCGCGCCGCGCCGCGTCCCCTCCCACACGCGCGCGCACGCATGTGCGGCCGGCCGTCGCGTGCGTGCGGAGGGGTCGCGGCGCCGCGCGTGCGCGTACGGCCAAGTGAAGTAGTGCGTGTGAAAGGCAGAGCGCGCTCTGGGAACGCCGACGCGCACAGACACGCGTGCGCGTGCGCGACTGAGCGAGCGAGCGAACGCTGGCGAAGTGGGTATCTGCGCCGGCCAGCGCCAGAGCGCGCGTGTGTGCGCCTGCCTGGCTGGCTGGCTGTGTGTGGAAAGGCGCTGGTGAGGCGAGGCGAGGCGAGCCGCGAGGTCGTGCCCCGCCACACCCTGAAGATGAGCCCGGTTCCCAGAGGCCGGGGCGGGGCGGGGCGGGGCGGGGCGAGGCGAGGCGGGGTGGGGGAGTCGCCGCCGCAGGTGATGAGGTCACAGCGGCCTTGCCGGGCGGCTGCGGCTGCGCCCGCTCTCCCGCCTCTTTCCATTCGCTTTTCCCACACGGCGGGTCACAGCCAGCCGCCTATTCACCTGCCCGCCTGCCTGCTTACGTATTCGCCGGCGCGCCCGGCCGCCGCAGCCTCACGCACCCAGTCCTATTACTCGAAGTCACCCATTACTCGAAGTCGCCCATTACTCGAAGTCGCCCATTACTCGAAGTCGCCCATTACTCGAAGTCACCCATTACTCGAAGTCACCCATTACTCGAAGTCGCCCATTACTCGAAGTCGACCATTACTCGAAGTCGACCATTACTCGAAGTCACCCATTACTCGAAGTCACCCATTACTCGAAGTCACCCATTACTCGAAGTCGACCATTACTCGAAGTCGACCATTACTCGAAGTCACCCATTACTCGAAGTCGCCCATTACTCGAAGTCACCCATTACTCGAAGTCACCCATTACTCGAAGTCGCCCATTACTCGAAGTCGACCATTACTCGAAGTCGACCATTACTCGAAGTCACCCATTACTCGAAGTCGCCCATTACTCGAAGTCGCCCATTACTCGAAGTCACCCATTACTCGAAGTCGCCCATTACTCGAAGTCGCCCATTACTCGAAGTCGCCCATTACTCGAAGTCGACCATTACTCGAAGTCGACCATTACTCGAAGTCGACCATTACTCGAAGTCGACCATTACTCGAAGTCGCCATTACTCGAAGTCGCTCATTACTCGGAGTCATCCATTACTGGAAGACACTTTCAAATTGATATAAGTAATGCAATGCGCGTAAAACGCCCTTTCCCTTCTTACTAAGTATGCCAATACAGTATATTCAATTTTTGATTTGTCAGTCCAATTGCCTTCCATTACCCGTTTTCCTACAAGACAATTGGATGTGACATTCTAAAGCACTCTTATCTCACAGCCCAGCCTCCGGCGCGAAATGCACCTCCCCAGCGGCGTCGAAAGCAGTCGGCCGGCGCGGCGCCTGTGGAGCGCGGGGGCGTCTGCCCTGCGCGCCCTTTCCCTCGGCCGCGTGCGCGCCCAGCGCGATATTTGCAATTGACGCGCCATAAATAATGCAACACGCCTCCCGCGCCGCGCCGCGCCGCGTGCGAGGGCTATTTCCAGCGGCGCAGCCCTCGGCGCGCCGGCACGCGCTTCCGGGACCTCCTCCGCCCCGCCCCCCCCCCCGGCACTTGCGCCGCAGCAACGCGGAATGCGCGTACTCGCGAGGAGAGGGGAAAATCCATAACCTCTATTTCTGGATAAGCAATTGAATAAAAGAAGGCAGCTCCCAAGTATACTTCATTAGAGAGCGTCAAATTCAATTGAGTATGATGTAGGTTTCTGAGCAAATTTTAGCAACATGGTATAACTCGTTCTTTAAACATTTGCAGACGACAGAATTAGGAACTATTGTTGTTTTGAGAGCGAGGGCCCGCACACCCGAGTATCCACAAATGTGCCGATGCCGAACAGCATCTGACCAATGCTGGTGGGATCTGAGAAGTCTGGGAAAAAGTGCTTGGTTCGTTTTTGTGTTTTCTGTGATGTCTGCGAAAAATCAAATCCACCTCGGAATGCGAGAGTGCGTTCTAGCAGTAAATTAATTATAAATAATGTAGTGAACTATTGCCGCAAGGAAAAGAAAAATGGGTTGTTAATACCATTAGAAAGACCTATGGAAAGAACTGCAGAACAATACACGTTTTGCCGTCGACAATACCTGCTATTCACAAAAGGCAAGGATTTTTATTTCTCCTTTGCACATATCTATTACACAAAAGTTATGTTCTTGCCCACTTCTACTCTGCCATACCCTCCAGTGAGGGGGCCTGTATCCCGCTCACTGCCATCTATATCATATCTAATTGATCAGTATCTGCTGTAGACGAGCGATTCTCACTCGGTCAGCGGTGACCTCATGTAAACAGATTGCCGCGCTCCGTCCGCAAATGTAAAGTAAACGAGTAATAGTTACATTTAAACAAATGGTAATGTTTAAGTTGAGACGTGACGAAAGTGACGAACTGTGACCGGCGAACTGCAGGGTGCGAAAAGGCAGGGATCGTCTCTCTCTAGACCGCGATTTCCTCAACCGAAAACGTATTCACTGTCTTAGAGATGCAATAAATCCACATTACATGGTTCGTTTACGACTTCCACCCTCCCAAATATTCAAATTGACGAATTCCAATCAAGGAAATTGCAAAAGAGAACTTTTCAGAGAGCATTCCCTCGAACTATGCAGAAAGTAACTAAAGATCCTTTCATTCGTCGTTCCTCCGCCTCTCAAGTTTTGCACGTCTCCAGCTGAAGCAAATTGCTAACGTACACCCTGCTAACGTACACCCTGCAAATTGCTAACGTACACCCAACTCGCAAGCAGATGAAACCAGTGATGCTACAACAGGACTTACTTTCTCCTATTATCTGTCACTATGACGTAATTTTATCATACAAGTTGAACTCGCAAAAGTGGCATCCGTAAAAATATTACGCAGGGATGGGACATGAATCTGAGTATTTCCACTCCGCTGTCAGCGCCTTAATCCATTGAGCTAACATCTCTCAAGCCAGACTCAACGTACTAGTAAAAATGGTTTGCTTTTACATTCCAGGGGAAAATAAAGGTTTTCACAAAAATTAGATTGGCGCCACTTTTATTAACGTACTTCAAGTCAAATATTTCGAGAAAAAACGAAATAAACTCTATAAGAGTTTGGACACGAAAATACGAAGTGGAATCAGAAAAGGGCGATTTACAAAATAAGTGTCGATATCTGCGAGAAAGTCACGTGTAACTATGTTTGTATGTCAGCACCTAATAACAGGTTACGAAACGTGAAATATTGCAGCCAAATGCAGAAATATAACTTTTTTTCTGTAATAAGGGCGACCACAACAATGCGGCTCGCAGCGACGGCCTCATATTTTATCATCCAAACGCATCCCTAATGGGCCTTTACTTTGTCAAAATTTCAACAAGAAACTGCACGCAGGGAAGCGTTTTCTGCACTTTGCTACGCGGCACCAATGTTAAAGTCGGTCCTTAACTTTCAACTGTGTCCACCAATTCTAACTTTGAGAAACAAATTAAATGTATTGAAAAGTAACAGATTGTAACTAGGAAATGTAGTAAGTAATATTACTTATTCACATTTCTATGTTGGGATCAATAATTCGTGCCAGAACGAAGACGTTTATTACACGATTAAAAAGAGTAAGACTGATATGTAGATGTGCATTAGCTGGCGACGTGACATCAATGAACGAGGCATCATTCAAATAAAATATGCTTGAGAAAGAGGAGGTTGTGTGGTTTCTGTCCTCTGTCTACACATTTGATTACTTGAACTCGTCGAGTGCTGCCTGCTGCCTGCAAATTCAATGAGACTTCGGGCATTGACCATTTTGACCCTAGGAGGCATGAGGCAAAATGCCGATGACGTCATACGCAAAAATCAGGAAGCAATTTGCAGACGCCATAGTTCCGGTTTCGAAAAGCATGGATGATTTTATTTTCTGTTTAATCTGCATTTGGTTCAGAAGACATGGCGATGTATTTGCTTTTTTCCACTCTATCTGGAATGCGCTATTGTCCTAATTACCTGCAAAAAAATATCGTCAAAACGTACAATAGAATTCGTTATCAGTAAGACGCCAGTAAGTTCAATTACATAATAAATACTATTAGGGAAGTACTGAGAATAAGTGTTTGGAAAAATTACATCACATGAGATTTGAAGATCGATGAAGCTTTCAGCATTGAGCTAGGTCTTTTCCAGAAATTCCAGTCTTTTCCATTATTAACTACACTGGAAAGAAAATTTAAACCGAACAAACTGTTCCTACAGACTTCTCGGCGTAATTACTGCCTTTGAAGAAATTCTAACATTAACAATTTAAGCAATGTGCAGCTATTGCCCAAGAAATGAAAGGCGTATGCATTTTTTAAATCACACAGAAACAGTTGTTGTTTCCACAACAAATAGAACTAACAAACTCGTCAGTTTGCACATGATTTATATTTTGCGACTATACTGTTCTTTATTCGATGCGCACCAATGCGCGTTCTTTCCTCTTCTGCTTGTCAGCTGTGTAAGGACACTTGAGGAGTTTGAATGTCCCGCTGAGTGAGGTTTGCAGACCGTTCAAAGTTCGAAAGGTGCAATGTTATACACATGCAGTGTGAGTTAACAAGAAAGAGAGATTTGAATAATAATAATAATAATAATAATAATAATAATAATAATAATAATAATAATAATAATAATAATAAACCTACAATACAATTTCTACATATATGTACGCCCTCAATTTCAGATAATATTATTTTAATTCGTTGATATTCACATAAGCGATTTTAAATAATATTATCAGAATTCGAATAATATTATTCCAAATATTCATCAAAATGCCAGACCTGAAAAAGTCAATGATCGGCTCCAAGAAAATCCAGAGAAAAACGCGAAAACACCTTTTAAGCACGGGCATGGAAGAAACGTCGCCGACCGCTATCGTAGCGGAGCGGAGTGGAGCGGAGCGGAGGGGCTACTCGGGCACTTAAAAGCTTTGGGCTTCGATCGCCCGCGGCAGCGGCGCCCCGCGGCGCGCGCTCTTCCTCGCGCAGCGGGCGGCGCGGGGGGCGGGGCAGGGGCGAGAGCGTGGGCGGGGGCGGGGGCGGGGGCGAGGGCGAGGAGCCTCTTCTCCCGCGGCTATCGCGGCTCCCATGCAGCGCAGCTCTCCCACTCGCGCGGCGCGTCTGCCAATTAGCCGCCCGCATACGAGCCCGCACGCCCGCGCCCGCCCCCGCCCCCGCCCCAACCCCGCCCCGCCCACCAGGCGGCTCGTCTGCCTGCCTACCTGCCCATCCGTCTCTGCCCGCCTGCCCTGGCCTCTCCTGGCCTGGATAACCGCCCCCGCTCGCTCCTCGCTCGCGCGCTCGCTCGCTCGCTCGCGCGGCCGCTGAGGGGAAGCTTCGGCGCGGAGAGTTGAATTTCAATGTGGCGAGAGGCCGCGGCGGCGAGTCCCGGTTTCTCCTTCGCCTTTCGAAATTTGCATTTCGACAATTCCCAGCAAATAAGAAGCCACTCTGTACCTTCACTTGCTTTCCTCGCTCAATAATTCAAGGATACTCACTGGGGACGAACGATATACCACGCCACATGGTGCTATATACGATTTTTGTACTCTGTCTCAAAAGGGTGTTCATTTTACAGACTTAATTAAAAAGACTCTCGACGGATATTCTCAAAAAAAAAAAAAAAGATACAAACATTACGTTTAAAAAGCTAGAATAAAAGATGACAAAGTGGGAAGATTTTCTTTTTAATCAAACGTTTCCCAGAAATAAAAGAAATTTTCTTTAGAATAAAAAATACAGGTGACACATTTTTATGCCATAGCTTCCCAATGTACAGCCTTGTTCCTTTTTTTGCGTGGAACTAGTGAATACTGATGTGCTATGACGTCATCTTTTCGTGGGGCGGGTTAGTCACTACAGTACATCTATCAATATGAACCCCTCATCCATCCTCGGAGCTTGACAAAAGCGATTCGTGACCCACGAACACTTCCGCACCAACCGCAGGCACCGACGTCAAGAAGCTCCTCGCGAAGCCACTGAAACGAAGTACCGCCACTCGGAGTGTGCACGCGGCCGATACACCGACATCACTTACAGCACGCGGATATTCAAGCTCCTTCACTGAACAAGTGCAAATCCTTCGTCGATAATTCTGGAGAACGATTAAAAAGTTTCCAAGCCCGGAGAAAGGTGTATTCCGGATACTCCATAACAACATTGAAATGTAAGAGAAACTGCCAGATCGCGTTTCTCACACGTTAAGAGTCCTCCAGGTGTGCGGAGTTAACTGGATACGTTTTATAATAGCCATCTCAAAAAAAGAGGCATAAAACAAAATATTAAAAACCAATATATGTATATATATATATATATATATATATATATATATATATATATATATATATATATATATAAGAATTCGTTAATAAACGTGTTTCAAGAAACTAAGTAATGAGAAACTCACATTAGAATATTCACAAGAACAAATGACTGCCAAAAAGTCCCAAATGGATGTAGCGACGCATCACTTGAGTATTCAAAATGCACAGTTGATTACGTGTCTTGGTGATACCCGGTGTATTCGCCGCTCAAGGCCGCTCGTGAGGACCTCCCAGGGGAGGGGCGGGGCGCCCCCCGACGGCGGTCGCCGCATATCGACTCCAGCGAAGCGGCTCTATAATTCATAGGAGTGCGGTCAATACGGGAATTGTTTGTTCTTGGGCGCGAGGGAGGGCGATAGCCGGGGCGGCAGCAACGACGGCGGTGGCGGCGGTGATGATTGCAATGGTGATGGTGGTGATGGTACTGATGGCGGTTGCGGTGGTGGTGGCGGCGGTGGCGGCGGCGGCGGTGGCCGGTAGTGGCCGGCGGCGGTGGCGGTGGTGGTGGCGGCGGTGGTGGTGATGGTGATGGTAGTGATGGCGGTGGCGGTGGCGGTGGCGGTGGCGGTGGTGGTGGTGGTGGTGGTGGCGGTGGTGGTGGTGGTGGTGGGGGCTGCGGGGGCGGCGTGCGACTGACGTTAGACCGCAAAGTTGTCTACGTAATTATAACTAAGCAAAGTTCAACGACCGACCAACAAATTCAAAATATTGCACGATCAATAAATATAACATTACGGAAATAGGAAACGAACAAGGAAAATTATTGAAATCTTCGTAACTGATTCGCATTAGATGGGTGCAGATTTATAGAGGAAAGGAAATCCGTCAAATCCTTCATATCAGATAAACGGCTAAGTTTTTAGAATACTATGATAATACAGCCAACTAAATTGCTAAATTTTGCGTGTTTTCTTTTCAATTTGTTACCCTACAAACTTTTAGTGTTCAACAGACAGGCATTCGATTCCGACGTGATATCTTAGCCTCATCTCCTCCAGCTGCAGGTTCTTGGACGGGGGCGCAGGGACAATGGAAGGACGGTGTGGAGGGGCGGTCGTTGTAAGTGGCCGCGGCAACGCACAGACGAACACTCCCATCCCCAAGTCAAATGAGGCCGATCAGCAACGTTCCGCGAGGGATATCCATGATTGGTAACGTGCACATACTAGCAATGTGAAGAAGGAAATGTATACAATGAAAAGTTCAATACCTACACTAATTAACTTCTGGAAACTCCTCCCGGACGAATTTTGTTTGCAACACATGTTTTGGGCAAAGTATCTACGCAGGAAGAAAGTGCGAAAAGTCACTAAATAAATCCTAACATTAACGTGGAGATTTTTAACACGCTTGTTTTATTTGATAATGTAAAGCAGAGAAGGGGTAAATTTTTCTTGTTGAATATTCATCCAAACTCCAATGAACGTAAATGTTTCATTTTGAAGCACGAAGCACACTTGGTTTTTATTCACGACGAGAGAATTTTAATTTCTTCCACATTCGCTTTCATTGGGATTGGGCGATCGCCCGTTTCGTCCCGGATGCCCCAGTGCTCCCAGCGGCTGCGCTAGCCCACGTGCGCCCCCCCCCCCGCGTTCCCCTTTCGCCCTCGCGTGCGCGGCCCGCCCGCCCGCCCCGCGGCGGGGGGCGGAGGGAGGGGAGGGCCCCGCCCACCCAAACACCGCGCCGCACGCGACGCCCCGCAGCGCCCGCCCGCCCGCGCCGCCCCCGCAGGGCGCTCGCCTCCTTTCGCTCCTTTGCCTTCATTCGACCCGCTGTAAACCCACGTACGTCTGCGCGTACTTAGGTATTTTCACCCACTCCTTTCCGAATGTCGTATTTCTATCTTTCCCTACACGTTTTTGATGTCTTCGACTACATAGCTTACCCATTTAATTGCCTACTTTTTATGATTGCCTACACTCCGGAAACGTTACTAACATACCTACCAGTTCATTCTTACGATTTTGTAATGTATGTTAAGCGCTACGCTCTTTGCAACGAAACTTGATGGCAGAACAAAACAACTTTACAGCGGATGTAATCTCAGCTCCGTTTCAGAAATCGATCCGATTTAAACTAGGAAGCCATTGACATAGAGGCAATGATAGCAGTGGTGTCCGGCATTCTGAAATGACTACGTCAGAGACAACTTACAAGAATATGTATCTTTGTCCGTATGCAGGACGATACAGGTAGCCATGCCAACATACCACCTTAGTGTTTTGTTTTCTTTGCAGCGTCCACGTGTTTTATCTGGCCGTGACTGCTTTTCGGTACGCGTACGGCAAAGTAACTCTTTCCAATCAATAAACAGTGGAGGTACGTAACAGTTTCCGTGCATGAGTGCGCCAAAATTGTCTGCGTATTTACGACATTTGTTTTCAGTTCCTTTACGGGTATTCTTCTAATTAGCAGCTCCTCATTCTGCACCGACGCCAACTCTTAATGAAGCGTGGCGGCGCGCAGAGGCACGCGGGTTCGCATCCCCGCGGAGAGAGGCGTTACCTCACCTGCGGCCGCGCGTCGCCCTCCGCGGCGGTGGGGCAACGCCCCCCCGCAGCAGTGCGCAACCTCAAAATAGCGCCGCGGCCGCGGACGCCGCTCGGATCGGCCGGGGGTAATAGATGGCGCGCGGGCACACACACACACACGCGCGGGGGGGGGGGGCGCCCGTTAGGGCCGCGCCCGCGCCCGCTGGCGAAACGCTGCGGCCGCCCGCCGCCCCTGGGCCCCGCCCCCCCCGAAGGGCGCTCGCCGCGCCACGCCGCGCCGCGTTGGGCAACCGCCCCCGCTCGAGCGGACTCCGCGTAATGCGTTTTAAATCAAAGAGAAATTTTAGCTCGTTTTCAATCCCGCACGCGCCCCGTATTACAGTTATTAGTGCGGTGGGAGTCGGATTTGCTTTTAAGCAACCAGTTCTGCAGCAGCTCAAGCATTCTGCTTACATCGGGATTCACAAGCGCGATTCATTTTCCTACAAGCAGTTTGTGATACGGGAGGACATCGATGAGGTTTCTTCTCCCCTCAACAAGTTCAATTCGGTCATAACCTTCCACCTCTGCATTCATGTCAAATCAAAACTTATTATATCTTTTTTTTTCTTGGGCGAATTAAACATTGAGTCGGCCTCCATCGATTTCTGACACAACAAAGCGTTCGGTAACGTTCACTTTGTCAGAGTGAAATCACGCAAGGACAGGGCATGGTTGCGGTCGCTTTGCTCGGCGGAGTTTGGCCGCGATCTTTTCTCTCTGCACAAAATTGTGGGTATGATACAATACAAACTGAATTCCAAAACATTTTGCATGTGAGGCAAGAATTTCAAAAAATCGCAAAAAACACATGCTTGGGAGTGATGTCTATTGCAAATTTGAAAAATAGGAAAATATGTATTCTTCACATTCGAGAAAACATAACTAATTCACCAGAAAAAGAACGAATTTGAATTATAAATTGTATAAAATATTTTAAATTGTAATAACAGAAACGTTTGAAGTCAATTTACACTTTTCGTTGCCTTATCATTATTTTTATTGCAGCTGTTCCATATGACTACTTACGCGAAGTATCTAATATTACAGCATGATTCTTTTAAAAAATTAAGGGTGCATATATTTTCAGAAAGTGCAGACTATCAAAACTAGAAAAAAGATTTTTATGCCCTAAAAATCTTAACATATGCTTTTAAAAATATGCATTTACCACTTAAAAATTCTGAAATATGTACTTTATTATGCAATTAAAATAATCAATATTTCATTTCCGTTATAAACCTTTTTTGATAAAATTCAGGAAAAGCGTACTAGGAATGAAAAAAAAAAATTGTGCACACAATTTATATACACTTCTTCACCAAAGAAATAATTGCAGTAAATATTCGCTTTAGTGAAGTACGTTGTTTGTCTTGTTGTATTTCTTCTGACTGATTTTAAAAAATGTTATCAAGAAATATCCTACATTTGCACAAGTATTTTATCATCTATCGAAAAAAAAACTAAGAAGGTCCTTTTAATCAATAAACGCTCACAAACAGATTCTATTAAAAGACGAAACGTTTCGTAGATCAGTCTCCATTGTACAGAAATATGAAAAATATGCACCAACAGGAAAAATAGGACAAATATGCACTAACATATTAATCTACATAGCACAATACTCTAACCAAATGTAAAGAAATTTCATTTAGCAATCCACTGAAGCTATGGACAAAAATATGCAAAATCATAGAAATCCACTCCCTAGTCATGACCAAAGTTGTTTTATACAAAACGTTCAGTTTTACTCAAGACTACCGGCAAGGAAATTAGCAGGTACTATTCCCTCTCTTGTAGGCAGTCTCGTTGGTTGCAGAAGGGAAAAGCGACTGCTACGACGTATCGCATATGTGGCTCCCCAGTCAGCGCGTAACTTCGCCGCCCCCCCCCCGTCCAGCCGACGACCCAAAGCGCCGCGGGCGTCGCAGCGCAGCAATTAACACGTCCCTGACGCGACGGGTACTTAGAGGTAACGATCTCCCCGAAACCTCTCGGCGGGCGGCAAAAACGCGTGGGCGGAGAGGAGGTGTCGACGGGCGAGGGCGGGCCGCCGCTGCCTCACGACGCTCCGCCGCGCGGGCGCTATTCATCCGCCCCGCCAGCCGCGCCAAAGACAACAGGGCGATTGGCTGGACTACGGGAATGATCTTGGCTGTCCGGGTGATGACGCCGCGTCGAAGGCTGTGTTGCCGACGTTTCGACCATCTTTTCGTGGTCATCCTCAGGGCTGGTCTGCTGGCAGATCAGCCCTGAGGAAGACCACGAAAAGATGGTCGAAAAGATGGCCTACGACTTCACTTGGCTGGACTACATCCGAAAAGAAAGAATCAATCTCGTGATAATTCTGATTTGGTGTTGTTGACGTTCTTCTCAAGAATCAATCTTCTAAGCATTAAGATGCATACTATTTTGTACCAAGATTGACTGTGTCCATTTAAATGGCACACGTCTGTTTCCTGCTTTAGGCAGATTACGAGGGGGTAATGTTCCCACGGCGTTAAGGACGTACTGTTCGTAGGATGTCGCAGACTGAATCGGGAGACATTTGAGGAAGGGATTGACAAGGGAAAAATCATGAGTGGTGCTTCGGCCTTGGTTTAGAGTGCTGCCCCGACATTCGCCTGGAAGAGATTAGGGAAAACATCCAAACTATCAGTCAACTAACGAATCGATCCCGACAGGCGACATAAGAAAACCAATCACTTTCCTCCAATGCAGCGCAAGGGGGACCGGTAAGAGGTGAAGTCTACATAAACACACCGATAAAGAGACAGACGGACGTTACACGATTACTAAGTATAGGAAGTTGTTTTTGTATATACCAAAATGCGTTTTAAGAAACCGCAAATGAAGATCGTGTAAAGAAAGAGGCAGTTGTCCTACACGACAGGCGCTTTAGGTAGTTTATCCGCGCCTGATCGGAGGCAGTAGAGCAGCAGCAGCAGAGGCAAGGGGGGTGGCGGTGTTTGGGGTCGGATGGCGGAGGGAGATAGGGGCACCGGAAGCATAGGGTTTGGCAGGGGCTGTGACTACGACGGGGGAGAAGACGTGGGCGGAGGCGTGGACGGAGGCGTGGGCGGAGGCGTGGGCGGAGGCGTGGGCGGAGGCGTGGGCGGAGGCGTGGGCGGAGGCGTGGGCGGATGCGTGGGCGGGGGCGGGGGCGGAGGCGGGGGCGGAGGCGTGGGCGGAGGCGCGGGCGGGGGCTTAAGCTGAGGCGTGAACGTGGACGGAGGCCTGGGCGTGGACGGAGGCGTGAACGTGGACGGAGGCGTGAACGTGGACGGAGGCGTGGGCTGAGGTTGAGACGGGGCTGCGACAACGGCGGGAGGCGAATAGGAGGGGCGGAGGCGGGGGCGTGGCGGCGCGAATGTTGGCGAGAAGCGCCGCTGGAGCGCGTGCCCGGCGCCGCGGGGTGTCTTCCCTGGAAGAAGCCGCGGTGCCCGGGCCGCTGCGAGTCCGCGCTCGTTCGCCACTTAATTGGCGGCTGCGACCGCCCGCGGCGCCAGCGGTGGCTAATGGCGCGCCCCGAATTCGGAGGCCGCGTGCGATACCGGCAGCCGCGCGGCCGCCTTTCCCACACCGCGAAACGCATCGCGACGGCCCAGGGGCAGCCTTCTCCGTTGCGCAGCAGCTGCGCTCCCCGGGAGGCCTAGGGTCCGATTTACGATACTAGCCGCACGGCGCAATTCACGCGAATTCAGCCGCTGCCTGGAGAAGAATTCTAGCGAACGGCTGTTCTGTTTGGTTGCTTCACGTGGGTTCACCGATCAATACAGGTGAATGACAAACAGTACCTTAACAAACGGGCCACGGACCGCGTGTGATCTTCCCGTCCTCTTCCTTGTACTACCGTCTTTCCTTAACCCAAAAACACTCGTACATGGACTACACCACCACTCGGAGAAAGACCAGTCGAAAGGTCAAAGCCTGTCTCGGTTGAGGCAGTGCCCCGTTCGCGGGAAAAACCTGGAGGGGGAAATTCCGGTAAGCCGACGTGAAGGTCGGCGCCGGATGTTACCATCATGTGGGGGAAAAGCACCGCCACCTTGCGAGATAAAACACATAATACAATTACGAGATCAATGGCCATAGCTTCGACGCGCCTCTCGACCACAACGACCTCGAGCGGCCTAGCTCGCGAAATGGAGGACGAAGGAGACGCGCGATGGCACTCGTTTGTTTTCTTTCCTCAAGAAAGCGCCAATCTGCTGGCCGGAACATCGGATGCACAGGAAGAGTGATCGGGTATTGATGATGGTTTCCTACACGAAAGAGGTGGCTGAGTCGGTCACTGTTCGGTTACCTGAATTCTTTCAAAACTCTGAAGGACATATAGGTCGAGCAGATATAATTTTAGAAAATACTATTAAAGATTTCACAACAATTTCCTTCTGACCGGAAAGTCCTAGGTTCGAGTCCTGACGGCGGCTGGATGTTCGACAATTCAGTCGCTGACTGGAGGAGAATTCTAGCGTCCGGCTGCTCTGATCGGTAGTTTTCCGTGGTTTCCCCGATCAACACCAGTCGAATGCCGGAGTAGTACCCTAACAAACAGCCACGGACCGCGCGCGATCTTTTCTTCCTCTTCCTTGTCCTACTCTCTCCCCTTACACACACACACACACACACACACACACACACATGCACTACTACCACATATTCCGGGAGATCGGTCGGGAGCTTAGAGCTTGTCCCGGCTGGGGACGGTGCCCCGCTTGTGGGAGAGTCCTGGTTAGGGGGAAACCCCACTAGCCGACGGTAGTTCGGCCCCGGATTTCGCCATCCAGCAGGGGAAGATCACCACCATCTCCCGAGAAAACACACGCACTACACTTACGGGACTAATGACCAAAGCAGTTGACGCGTCCGGAAACACGAAAAAATCAATCAATCAATATTAACCCCGGCAACGGAAGCCCCTATCGCTCGGCTTGAGGCCTTTTTTTTGCGAACTGTAGATTTTCGCACAGGTGGAAGCACCTCTCACACGCAGGGTCTGCTGTGACCTTCGACATACGCTGAGCACGCGCGTACAAGCCTGCCCCCGTTACTGCACATGTTTTTATTGGAGGTGTTGGCTCTTCCGGGAGAACGTGTACTTAACATCTGTTTAAAAGGTCACGACTCCCGCGCAGTATTTGCTACTTTATCCTTTCTCCTGTCAGTCCGCGTTAGCGTCTTTTCACGATCCGCCTTTTCAGTCACGACTTAAACCTTCATAATGAGCATTGAGGCGACATACCTCCCTATCCTGAGTAAGTCATAGAAGGCAACTATGAATGCGAGAAAGAGTTCACTGAGAACCTGTTTGTAGAGTCGTCTACGGTGATCACGCACGGTTGGGACGTGAAAGAGTAAGAAAGGTATTCGAACACAAGACATCTTAATAAAATGACAAAATAAACGCATCTACTAACAGACGAGGAAAAGATGACAGTTTTAAGAGAAGAAGTTGTCCCGAGGAAATCATTATTTGATGTAAATGAGTCATCAACATGTATTCCGTTATTTATCATCTTTCGTCAGTTCTCGAAATGCACTCAAACACAAAACGCAGTCGTCAAGCTATTTCATTACTATTTCAATATAGGAGGCCGACGACGTTGCTGAGAAACTGTGGTATTGAAGAAAGAAACACTTCTTCCTTCACATGAATATTGTATCAAGATCGACTCTTAACTTGCTTATACTTTGTACATATTAAATGAAGTGAGTTGGGATAAGGTGATTTAATCAAAGTTCTGATACGACACGAACACAAGAAATTAAAGAAAGAAAAGAATTGTAAGATATTACGTGATTTTCATTTTTTTTAAGAGAAGTAATATGCTTGTGTTGCGCTTTATGTGCAGGAGAAGAGACTTGTAGAGCTTCGTAGCCCATACGAGAAGGAGCGCTCGGGGACCCAGAAGCAATTTCGCCCGCGCCTTGCGAAGGCGCGATCTGCCAATGGGCGAGCGAGCGCATTCTTGGCGATCTCGACGTCGGATGTCACCGGTCGCCATCCCCTGCACTCGTCGAGCGGACGCGTCCTCGAGTGCCAGGGCGACAACACGCGCGGGCGAGGGACGCTGTTAGAGCCGGACAGGGGTTGGCGCGCCCGGCCCCGTCCCCGTCCCCTTCCACCAGCGCCGCGTCGGGAGGAATGTGGATCGCTCCTTCATCAAACGGGGGCATCTGTATTTGGATCCGCCGCCGCATCCGATATTTATGTGAATGATAGAGCAGGCGCAGTATGGGTGCCGAGGCCGAGCGGTTGGCTCTGCGCTGACCCCCTTCCTGGCGACGGGGCCTTGGGCGGGGGCGTGTGGAAACACCCCCGCGGCCCTTCACGGGCGGGCGGTTGCGAGCAGCCGGCGGTAGCGGGCGAGCGGCGGTAGCGAGCGGGTGGGCTGCGGAGAGGGCGGGCGTAGGGGGGGCGGCGGTAGCCAGTGGGCGGGCGTGTGGATAGCGGGCGGGTGCGGGAGGGGGCGGGCGGGCAAGGGGGCGACCGGGTGGACGCGTGTGTGTGTGTGTGTCGATGTGAGTGTGTGGGTGTGGGTGTGTGGGTGTGGGTGTGAGGGTGTGGGTGTGAGGGTGTGGGTGTGAGGATGTGGGTGTGAGGGTGTGGGTGTGGGTGTGTGGGTGTGGGCGAGTGTGAGGGCGGGCGGGCTGACGAGCAGGCGGGCTGACGAGCGGGCGGGCTGACAAGCGGGCGGGCTGACGAGCGGGCAGGCTGACGAGCGGGCGGGCTGACGAACGGGCGGGCTGACGAGCGAGCGGGCTGACGAGCGAGCGGGCTGACGAGCGGGCGGGCTGACGAGGGGGCGGGCTATGGCGGGACGGCTATGGGCGGGCGGGCAGTAACCACGTTCCGGAAGAGCAACTGTGTCGGCTGCGCGCGGCGACGCGACATTGGGCGTGCGGTGCAGGGTGACGGACGGCGGCGATTCGCTTCTGCATTGGGGGGGGGGACTCTCACGAGCCGCTCGAGGAATCCGCCAAGAAACACGCGCAAACGACGGCGCGGGCGATGTGCCGCGGGGGCGCAGGAAATGTGAAGAGAACGAAACGGAAAATCGTTGCTCAGAAATTCTGCACGTTTTATTTAAGAAATAAAGTCACTCGTCATCACAATGTAATATTTGTTTATCCGAATATGATGAACATACCAACGCCTATCTTTTAAAATTCGTTCACTGAGAATAAAAATCTATAACAAACAGCTTTGTTAGCGTAGATGGAATAAATGGGTGCGTATGAAAAACGGGAAATTTTAGATTGAATTGATTACTCATGAAGATATATGTGTATGCAATTATGTAATAGGCCTGTACGTCCCCGTTACTACAGCAAAATGAATACATTCTTTTCTTAAGTGCCTGTAGGTAGCAGTCAGAAATATTTAGCCCCCAAGAAGTATTTTTCTCAGTGCTCCACTACGCCGAAAATTACAAATGTACCGTGAAATATTCAGATAAGAAAATCAGGAATAAACCTAGAGATGGCATGGCGAAATGCACATCGCCGACCACATCTTCGGAAATCCATTTCCAGGATAAAATCGAATTCGCCGTCGCGAGTGAGAAAAGCCTGAGGAGCAAGGAGGAGCGGAGCGCAGCGCAGGGCAAGGGCGGCGGGGTCCTGACGTGCACCAGCCCTGGCGTCGCGCCGCGCCGGCCAAATACGCGATCGATGGGGAATTCGGGCGCGCACCCCCTCCCCTCTCCCCGCCCCCCGACCGGCGGCCGGACGCGACTCGCTATGCAAATGCCCCGCGCCCTCGCCAAGACAAACAGCCCGCGCAGGCGGGGCCCAGGGCGCCGGCCGCCCACAGTTCCGGCATCCGATGAGAGCCAGCGAGCGTTTATTGGATCCGGACGCGGCTACTACTTAGGTCCACACATCCGTGAAAGAGGTGCGCGGTATATCCCGGGAGGTGGCTGTTTTCCTCCCCCGATGGAACGGGAGATCTGGCGCCAACCTACACGACGCTTTCGGGACCTTTCCCTCCACATATCTCCTCCGAGAGGGGCACCGCCTCAGCCGGGGCAAGCTCTAAGCACCCGACCACTCTCCTGTCAGGTGCCTTAGTGCAGTGCGTGTAAGTGTATGTGTAACTGTAAGAGAGCATGTGTGCGTGTGTGTAAAGAGAGAGGTAGGACTTGAATGAGGAAGCAAAGTTCGCGGGCGGTCCGTGACCCGTTTGTTAGGCTGCACCAGACTTTGTCAGCCAGGGCACACACATTAATGCCGGATGCCAGTAGTCCTATCAATAGGTAGGCACATTCAGAGACGGTTGAGTTCTCTTGGTCCTGCGGTGTTTCTATAGCCAAATCCTATGGCTTCTGGTGATGTACAATCTATACTTCAATAGTTATTTTGGTTATTTTTCTTCGTAATAACTGGGTACTGTGGACAGGCCTATTGCAGCGATGTCGGCTATTGCAAGTGAAGGGGAGCACCGAGGATGAACGTTGCCAGTGAAGGGGAGTATGGAGCAGGATGGAAGGAGGTTTCTTCTTTAGAACTTAGAGATGTTATTTAGCTTTGATGCTCTTTTACATTCCGAATGAGTATTGCAACATGCTCTGCTTCCAATAGACTCTTATTTCCTCAAACTCTACAAATTCATGATGATGGTTGAAAGTACATATCGATACAAGTAATATCATACAAGGAAATGAAACATTCTGCAGTACTCACCGTAATCACACGACAGGTAAATGTTTGTATGAGCCGATACTTAACACGAATTGAGATTGAAGTTATAATACATGTTTAATATCTCCAGAATTAATAAGAATTCGAAAGAAATTCAGTACCCACAGAGCAGTTGTATAGTTTTATCGCAGAGAAACATAGAAAATATGTGTTATTGCATAAAAAAGACAAGAAATAAATTTGTAACAAAGTATTGTTAACCTAATCCCCTTAATCATCATCAGAAATAATATTTCAAGTGAAACAACATCCAACAATTAAAAAAACACTTTCAGTAACTGTAGTAATAAATGCTGAAAACTTATTTTATCCATCGTATAGTTAGTAGTATCTGAAACTCAAAATTATTAGTCGTAAACCAAATAGTATATTTTTGAACGATTTAAGTCAACAACAAATTTGCTATTTATCCTGAAGGAGACACCTTTCTCTCTGTCTTCCCTGTTTCTTACTTCGTTAGTCTTCTTCACACACACACAAATACACACGCACACACACACAAATACACGCGCACACACACACACAAATACACGCACACACACACACAAATACACGCACACACACACACAAATACACGCACACACACACACAAATACACGCACACACACACACAAATACACGCACACACACATACAAATACACGCACACACACACAAATACACGCACACAGACACAAATACACGCACACAGACACAAATACACGCACACAGACACAAATACACGCACACAGACACAAATACACGCACACAGACACACATACACACAAATACACGCACATACACACAAATACACGCACACACACACACAAATACACGCACACACACAAATACACGCACACACACACAAATACACGCACACACACACAAATACACGCACACACAAATACACGCACACACAAATACACGCACACACAAATACACGCACACACAAATACACACACACAGAAATACACGCACACACACAGAAATACACGCACGCACACACAAATACACGCACATACACACAAATACACACACACAGAAATACACGCACACACACACTTTCCGCACGCTTTTCAGGCAATGGGAGGTGGTACAGAGCGGCGAGTGCTGGCAGAGGCTGCGGTGTGCTCGTAAATCCACGGCCGCGAGCGCCGCCGCCGTCGCCGCCGCCCGCGTTGCTAATCAAATTAAGTGGAGAGGGTCGCGGCCGGCGGGTGGCAGGTGGCCGGCGGGGGTGAGCGCGAGGGCGAGGGCTTACCTGCGTGCGAGGGCGGCAGCTGCGGGCTGTAGCGCGGCACCTGCAGCACCACCGCGGCCGCCGCCGCCGCTGCCGCCGCCGCCTGCGCCTGCGCCTTCACGCTCAGGTCGACGGGCTCCAGCTGCACCGGCGGCCCCGACGCCTGCAACACGGATGCACAAATGACGATGGCCAAACACATCAACACGGAAACAGTTCTAGCCAAACACTCACATATAGGTATTAGCTTCACTTTGCACTGGTTCGCACGTCGAAAGTATAATTAAGAATATATTTATTGAATACAATTAGCGCAGTGAAAATTGGACATTCTTTGATTCTTCTTAGCCTATCTTCAACCACTACTACATACAGATCATGAACGGCAAAACCTGTACTTATTTATTAGGAAAATGAAGTCCATGATGACGAACCTGTGCACTTAGAGAGAATTAAAGAAAATTATAGAAAATATAATCAGTTATATAGAAAGAAATTTGAGTAATAATTTTCATAGCTTTCAATAAACAATATCATTGTACAGCCGTTACCTTCGTTTATTGTAAAATTTTAAGTAAAATTTTAATCTCAGCAAAGTTCTCTGTTAGTCTAGACTTACCAATTGCATTACCGAGAAATGTTATCATAGAAACATAAAGTTATCATGAAAATAATTCGATAATTGTGGAAGCATTCTAGTCGTAAACATGTGGTACTCTTTTGATACCTTCCAACAGCCCTCAAATCTTTGAAGGAATAGTCATTCTCCGAATACGAAAGTATCTTGAAATGCATTATTAACAGAAACGCGAGACTACAAACAAAGTTTAAGAAATATAAATGTTAATAAAAATACTTATATTATTTAAATCGTCAAAATTAAATTCTGAAGAGTAGAGAACACAAAACCGAAATACGAAATGTTATAATTTGTAATGCAATGTTTCTTCCTCTGTTTCCTTCACTTTCGAGATCATTTTGAACACGAATTATCATTATTGCATTTCATTGCCAAGGGAGAGAAAAACACTCAAGAAAAAGTAGATTTATTGCATTCTACCATGAAAATGTGTATTTACTCTATTTTCTAAAGCTAAGGGCACCGTGATCATTGTACCGTCCAATAATTCGAAATCGTTTCATAAATCACGGTGATCGCTGCAGTGCAGGAGTTCACAAGAGATGAAATACGAGAAAGGAGAATAAATTAAATAAATCTAGGGAACAAGGGAAGACTACATGACTGTATAACAAAAACATGTACAGCTACAAAGGTGAAGCATTCTTAAATCTTTCGAAGAATCGGTTCAGAGGAGCCAGATACTAAAATATTATCCATAACTAAACGTGAGGGTAACTCTCCGAAGAATCCGACAGAATTGCGGCAGTGACTCGGATCAAATTGCCTTCGCGCCAAAGGCGGTGATCCAGAAGCTCATCGTGGATACCTCACCACCCAGGCGCAGAGGTCTTTGTATTTCCACAAAGAAGGAAAGACAGAAAAAACTGGTTTTCCGCTGAGGGCAGACGGGATGTTCCCAGCACGACAGGGCGGGGCGGGGGCGGGGCGCGGTGAGGGTGGGGCGCTCGCCCGCCGCCTGGCGGTGCTAGGAGCGACTGGTCGGGGCGGGGGCGGGGGCGGTGGGGGCGGCGCTTGGGCTTGGCACGGGGCGCGGCGCAAGGCAGGCGCTGACGAGAGGGGAGACCAACACGAAAGTTTCCACTGCACTGCCTCTCGCACAGACGTCCTCGGGTTCCGGTTGCGACGTTGGCGGATTTTCCACTCTAGCTAAATAGCTGGGTCAAATTATTCAGCTGTCTGGAGGAGCATTCTAGCGGCCAGCTGCTCTGTTCGGTAGTTTTCCCTGGTTTCTCCGATATTTACTAGGCGAATGCCGGAGCAGTACCGTAACAAACGGGCCACGGACTGCGCGCGATCTTTACTTTCTCTTCCTCCTCCTACCCACTCCCTCAATACATGAACACATACACTACACTATCACACATGTCGGAATTTTACAGCTTAACCCGGCGGGGATGATGCCCCCCTGGAAGGAAACAAATGGAGAAACCCGCAAAACCGACGTGGAAGTCAACGCCTGATCTGACGTCCCAGCGGAAGATTGAATTATTGATAGCACCGCTCTACATGTCTGCGTGCGGTGTTTTCCCCAACCAGATATCTCCCACCAGCCAGCCACTGTCCAGCCGGGACAAGCTTTGATATACCCGACATGGGTGGTAGTGTAGTGTATATAATTGTAAGTATGAGAAAGTAATGAGTGACGCTAGGACAAGGAAGAGGAAGGAAAAATCTCGTGCGATACGTGGTCCGTTTGTAAGGGTGCTTCTCCGGCATTCGCCTGGTGTTGATCGAAGAAACCACGGAAAAGTACCGATAAGATCATTGTATTTATTTCTATCAGCTCGACCCGATGGTCCTACAGAGTTGGGATTACATATACATAATTCTTCGAAAAGTTCCTAAGTTGATTGTCTTATTGAAGTGTTAAACCACAAAGAAAAACAAATATTTATGTTTTATGGTGACGTGAGAAAAGTAAGAGTACTTGTGTTTGATATTGTTAAGGTTTGAAGGGGGTGTTAAAGAAAGATATCGTGAGAGGACATGTGGGGAGATTTGAATCAGGGGTGGGGGCTGAAAATATATTTGGGAAAATGAGATGTTATTCTGTTCGGAGTATTGGCTTCGTTAAGATCCGCTAGAATTCTCATCGAGGAAAATATTAAGAATATTTAATGATTAGAGAGTGAAATGCTTCTTACTTAAAAAGAACTGACAATTATGTCCCAAAACTGACACCCGAGCAAAAGTACATTTGAATGAGTAAATTATAATATAGTGTGAATAAAGAAACGATGAAATTATGGATATAATCAAGAATAAACGAAACGAATGAATACGAACAACAAGAAACAGGAACACGTGAACAAAAATAAACACAACGCAAATGAATAACAAAGTCGTTGAATGGAAGTGTTTTTCTTTCTCTCCTTCTCTCTCGAATACTTCACACACAGCGTTGCATTAAGGATTTCGGTGGTCTTGTTCACCCCCACAGTAATGAATCGCGTTGCTCCGCTATCTGCCTCGTATCTAGTTCCGCTACGCCAAGGAGAACCGTGCGCGCCAATTACAACACAACTCAGAAAGGGTTCAATGCCTCTCGTCAACCGCCGGCGCGCAGATCGCACAAGCAGATGCAGGCGACACTTGGGCGGTCGCGTACCGGGAGCGGTAGCTCAGGGCATCAACTGATGCCACTGCAGCGCCTCTGACCGGGAGGTCCTAGGTTCCCACTCCCCACGGCGGCAGGATTTTCGACACTAGCTTTTCAGCTAAGTCGAATTCAGTCGCTGTCTGGAGGAGAATTCTAGCAGCCGGCTGCTCTGATCGGTAGTTTTCCGTGGTTTCTTCGATCAACACCAGGCGAATGCCGGAGTAGTACCCTACCAAACGGGCCACGGACCGGGCGCGATCTGTCCTTCCTCTTCCTTGTCCTATCCTCTCCCTTACACACACACACTAACATGCACTACACTACCACATATCCCGGGAGACCGGTCGGGAGCTTAGAGCTTGTCCCGGCTGAGGCGGTGCCCCGCTGGTGGGAGAGTCCTGGTTAGGGGGAAACCCGACTAGCCGACGGTAGGTCGGCGCCGGATCTCGCCATCCAGCGGGGGAAGATCACTGCCATCTCCCGATAAAAAACATGCACTACACTAACGGGACTAATGACCAAAGCAGTTGACGCGCACGGAAACACGAAAAAATCAATCAATCAATTGGACGGTCGCAGAGATGCACCGCGGCGACAAAGGCCTGGCGGAACAACTGCCGCTGACGCGGCGAAATTCGCCGGTGGCCCAGAGGCAGCGGCCGTCGCGGTCGCCCACAGCTTTCGTTTTACTCAAGCGCGCGGCCCATACACGCTCAAGTAACTCCGGAGACCTTGCACCAAGTACAAATTTCACCTCCATTAGTCCTGCAACGTAAATCTGGTAAAAAGTTTTCAATGTCTGGGACCGAAATCAGGCTATGAACTCTGCATGTAATTAATGTTGTTGGTGGCATTGATACCTACGAGTAAATAAATGAACAAGAGTTGTATAGGTGACAGATTGTATTGGCTTAAGAACGTTTCAATTCCGTACCGATCAATATTGCATAAAATATTACAAAAGAATTTCTTTAGTTTTTTTTAACTTTCTCCATATTCACTAACATAAAATGTACATAAATTATGTTGTATACTTCTTTCAGCTCTTACGATCGGAACTTGGCTGAAACGTCCTAAGCTAATAAAATATAAGATACCTACACTAGCGCACCTGTGCGAGAACTCTCGCATGTATTCATCCTCATCACTACTTTTTCATTTCCATATTAAGCGTATTTTTTCAACGAATCCTTCATATTTTTAAAGAAAAAGTAATACATTACGTCTCCGTGAAATTCTTTCTCTAGAGACCTCATTTATAAAGATTGGTTGCGTGTGAGAGCCACTATAGTTATTTATACTACTGAAATAACATAGGAGACGATAATGTTGAAGAAAGGGATAGTAACAAAACCTTTATTTTTTTTAAAAAACTTTATTTTTTGGTTATTTAAGATCGCATAGCAACCTATCAAGGTCGTTAGCGACCACTATTGGTGTTAACGGTATAGTAACTATGAAGATGAAACGATATGAGGATGATAAGGGATGAAAGGACGAACACAAATACAACCATGCCCGAGGCGGGACTCAAACCCGCGACCCTTCGGTCCGAGATCACTACGACACTACTGCCTTAGCGATCTCGACCACCGGGCCGACAACTATTTTTGCTCACCTTTAATTGTCGGAATTCTTAACCATCACAACTCTCCCAGTATCATTCCTAAAAAAACTTTTGAGATAATGACAAAATAATGAAAATCATTAAGTTTTTATTTGATGTCAGTTCGAGAAGAACAAGTGTCTCAAATATTTTCTTTCCTTTCTACTTTTCTAAATTTAGCATACGAGTACGTTAACACATACGAGTACGTTCAAAATACTCGAGATATTAACCCTAGCACGGAAGCACGGACCCGGGAAACTACATGAATATGCAAGGGCTGTGAGGCCATAAGCTCTCGAGAATGCACATAAAATCGTTTTGTATTCTTAATAACTTATTTTTATCTCAAGAATATTCAATTCTTAATGTTAAACAAGTGAATATTTATTTAAATTACAATTAATATGGTCTTAGATATCGATTACAATGGCCTTAAAATCCCTATGTATGCATTGACGTAATAGAAACAAATTTCAGGACCTATCTACATAACTTCTGAGAATTGTTTCCTTTGCCAAAGACTAAAATGAAAGTGGGAAGATAGAAGAAAGATGACACGGAGGGCAAGCTCTCAGAAAAGCAGCTGTGCAGTGTAAGAAACGAAATAAAAAACGTTACGGCTTCGGAAGCCCTGCAGATGTATGAGAGGGCTACACCAAATCTCTGGGGCTGGTAATTAATGGCCTTTCCGAGATTTTAAATAACAAAAGAGCATTGGTAAAAACAATGATTATTTATTCAAAATTCACAATATTCTGGAGACTAAAGGCACTTCAGAATCGGTAGCCTTTCCAAGAGATTTTAATAGCATGTTACTACGAGCACTATTTTTTCAGTCCCTCCAAGTTTTCTAAAATTAACTCTACTTAATATGCTTTAGATTTCGGCACAATGGAACAAAATAAAGCAAATCACGAAGCAATTCCTATTTTTAGAATTATCACAATTCTAAAATAACAAACATCGAGGTTTTATTTCCGCGCAGGTTTTTTTTCTCAGCGTAAGTTACTCAACAAAGTACGCTGAATGTGTTTAAAAATTTGAATAACTAAACTTGAGACTGAAATAACTGAAACTCAAGTTGCGAGTATTTCTAGTTTTGCAAATAGTGCTGTAGAATCGACCTACTAAGCCATCATTTTCTCGCGAACATAACATTTTTGAAAGGATGTAGAAAAGGTCCAGAGAAATGAAGTCACACACATAATGATAATTACAAAAATTAAATTTTGGCATAAATAAGCTAAACCAATGCTCTTCGTCAGAATTGTAACTAGGGCAATCTTCTGAGTTAAGAAAGAAAACGAAAAGATTACAATATTCCAAGCACATTCACTTCTCAGATAACTGCAATTTCGTCTCATATCGATAATTTGTTACTTCCTCTTCCTGAGCCAATCCACAAAACCACCATTAATAGAAGTGTTTAATATTCTCGGATAAGCTGACCACATCCTCCGTGACCGCCCCTGCTCACACGGCTGAGGACAGCGGAGTGCGGGTCTTATCGGAGTGGAAACCGCGAATAAATTCCGCGGCAGGTGAAACCCGGGGCCGTTTTCGTAAGCGGTGGACACGCGCCGACTGCCTACGACCAAGAAATAGGCGCCTTTGCGAAAGCAGTGGCCCCAGCCGAGGCGCGGTCGGTGGCGGCGGAGGTGATGGTGAAGTGATGGCGAAGGTAGCGGTGGCGCCGGCGGCGGCGTGGTGGCGGTGATGGCGACGGTAGCGGCGGCGGTGGAGGCGGTGGCGGTGGTAGAGGTGGTGGTGTTAGTAGAGGTGGTGGTGGTGGTGGTGGTGGTGGTGGTGGTGGTGGTAGAGGAGGTGGTGATGGTAGTGGTGGTGGTGGTGGTGGTGGTAGTGGTGGTGGCGGTGGTGGTGGTGATGGTGGTGGTGATGGTGGTAGAGGTGGTGGTGGTGGTGGTGGTAGCCTTGGCGGAGGTTGCTACGATGATGGCAATGGTGAAGGTGGCTACGATGATGGCGGTGGAAGTGGCGGCAGTGGTAGTGACGGTGGCGAAGGCGGTAACGGTGGCCGTGGTGATGGCGAAGGCGAAGGCGGATGCAGTGGCTGTGGTGGTGGCGGCAGGTACCCCGGCGGTCGCCGCTGCTGGCGAGTTCGCGAAAGGTCAGCGGAACAATGTCGCCAGAGTCAAAAGGCAACGCGACGGGTCGGCGAGATCCGCACGCCGCACCCAATCTCCGCAGAAGAGGCGAAGACGCCTTTCCGGACGTGACTAGCTTTACTATGGGCATATTAAAAGAAGAATTGGGTGTAATCAACCAGAGTACTTAGGCATTTTTGTATAGTTATCGGCATCGATCTCTTTCGCCCGTTCTCTGCCCCGGCAGGTGTTAGCCATATAATTAGTTGGAACATAAGCAAAACACCACAATGTTTATCAACGAAGTCGTAGTCACATTTCATCTTTTCAGACAGGTGTAGTATTTCAATGCATTCGTCTTCAATTGTTATCTCTTGAGACTTACTGAAAATGATCAAAGATAGTTGAGCCAATAATTAAAAAGAAAAACATGAGCAATTGAAAATAATATTAATTGTGTGAAATTAACTAGCTAATAATTGTGAGCATTTTCATACCATCAATTAAAGCTCACAATTTTAATAGTATTTTCAGCCTTCATTCTGCAATTTAAATATAATATATTGTTAAGTGTTGAGACCTAAAATGTTTTCAATATCCTCAACATGAGAGAATGATGAACAGAAAGGATGGCACTCGTCAAAAGCAATAAGATCTTCGTAAAATATGCCAACTAATGGTGAATGTGTCTTGTCTCACCTTACATTCTCAAAGCTCACTTCCAACACTGACAATCGTTAATGACTGTACACTGCTGCCTGAATGTATCTTGGATCAAGGAGTAACAGTATTCACAATCGCGATGGTTCAAAGTATGAATCGCGTGATTCGAAGAGCTGAAATGCATTCTAGTCAGTTTAAATAAATGATCAACTACACGGGTGACGATAACAATCTTAGTAAACGGGTATCGTCACAGACCATTCATCGCACCCTCAACAGACTTTGATATAAGAAGCCGCTGTTCACAACTTGCCGTGCTATTGCTGAATGTAAATTGCAAGCCTGCAACCGAAGCTTCGAAGACCTGGTTTCCAGCCCCAGAGGCGGCGGATATTAGACGACTAAGTCACACCTGCCCAAAACAACGCACCTAGGGCCAGCACCATTCCCGCACGGCATGCAGGGGCCACGCTACTCGACCTCTTGTGGGAAGGGTCGTTTCTGTGGCGTCATGGAGAAAAACACACAGACCTTTACAAGTATGTACAAGTTTATATACACGTATGTACAATAACCAACTTCTGCTCCGAAACTACACACTTGTGAGTATTTCTCTGTGGATACCCCACATAGCTAGGGACGCCCCGCATCCTCTGACGCTACTCCCGCGCACGGTTGCTGCCACTGTCCATCCGGTGCTCCCTTCAGATTGTTCTCGTCTTCCACCTGCTGTCTAGCTTTCGTATTGCCAATTTAACGTTCAATAACTGTGATTGACATAAGTGAGAAAACGGATATGCGGTCAACAACGACTCTGCCTTTGCTGCTGGCTTAGTTGGCAGGGTTTTCGCCATAAACCCCTTCCTCGCAACAGAAGTGTAAGTGCGATGCGATGGACCACCCGAAAGGGAGAGGGACGATGAAACACCGGCGATTCTCTCGCCAGTTTCCGGGCAAGCGTGAAGTTTCTAGAATAGGGCTGCTCTTGTCTGTCCTTTCCACACATCGAGGTGGATGTCAGAGTAGTACCTCATAAAATGGTTCGCGCGATCATTCCTTCTCCATCTTGAGTCCGTCCTTCTCACAACGGGCTGATCCTCATTTTCATATGACACATTTTCTACGATATACTTCTATAAAGGCTTCCGTGGAACTGTAATAATACGAAGAATAGGAAAGAGAAAACTTGCATTTTAAAATTCTCGCGTCATTTGACTACGGAATTAGTGCAAACCGTTCCTCTTCATCATTTATGAAAACGAAAAAATGTTATCATTTGAAAAAGTAAAACATATTCGATCGTTGATTTTCAATTCCCACTTTTTCTTTTCCTCGAGCCTTTATGCAATTCAGACAGCAAGAAATAGCAAGAATCATTTAGGTACCTCTCTGTGTCAACGCTCACTACGTGATGACTTCAATGTCGGAAGCTCCAACGAAGTCTAATCGTCGCCAGCGAAGCTTGTCTCAACTGAAAGACCCTCGACCAATCCGTTCGACGCGCATTAGTTTCATTT
>BLKR01011528.1:0-31160 GCA_011170035.1 Teleogryllus occipitalis
GGCCGAAGCGCGCCTGCGGCTCGTTGCCCAGCTTCAGCAGCCCCAGCAGCTTGCGCACGCGCTCGCCCTCCAGGGGCGACACGGACACCGCCATGCTCTCCTCGCGACTCCTCGCCCCGGGCGATCCGCGCCGCCAATGACGCGGCACACGTCTCGGATGAATGAGGACGCCCCCGCCGCCGCCGCCGCCGCCGTCGCCCCGGGTCGCCGGCACTTGACGAATAATGGACACAATGAAGTTAATGTTTGGAGCGGGAACGCCGAGGTACTGCGCGCGACTGGGGAAATGGCTGCGAGGTCGGAATGGTGGGTGCGTGCGGGGAGGCGCTATGTAAGTGTGGGAAGCTTGCCATTGGAATGCACATATTAATGCACTCGGTGGATATTGATATGCCAGGCCTTCAAGTTGTTGTTTGTTTGCCGCGTTGTGGAACGTACTGCTGTGTACGAGTTGAGTGTTCCTTTGAGTTGGCGTTTTTTGTGTTGTGACCTACTTTTTATACACATTAGTGGGTAAGTTACTTGAGTGTCGTTCTTGTTGATAACTTATCCGTTTATTATCTTTCTTTCGAACAGATTTGTTTTTACGAATAATAAATGTGTGTTTTCTTTCAAAACATACACACAACGAAGCAAAATGAGTTACATTAATACAAAATGAAGACTTGATTTTGTTTTATTTAGAACTTTTTGTATTCTTAATGTATTTTGTAATTTCACAACAAATGGTAGGTTGCAAATATACTGATACCACTGTCAATTACATATAAAATTCATAAAATAAGTTAAATTATATTTGAATACGGTGTCCTTAATACTCTTTACACTTAGCAGTTTTGAGGCAGCATTCGGTATTATGGTTAGCCATACATCAGAAAAGGGAAACATCTACAGAATCATATCAGTTACAGAGTTTTATTTGTTGTTGCTCAGAGAAGCTATTAACTGATTCAGTGGATATCAGATTTTAACAACTTATGCTTCTACTAATGTAAACTATAAGATATTTATTCACCATTATTCTCCTTCGTTTCATTTTGCTAGTAAATACTAATTTATTTCAGGAGTGAATTATTTCTGCGTTCCATCTTTGCCTACTTTTCTCTCGTTGCCGGTTTGTTTATCCTTCCCCAGTATTTTACCAAAATAAAAATAGTTTAGCAAAACTGTATGTCACTGTGTGCGTTAAATATTCTATTTTTAGTGTCTTTATCTTTCTTATTTGGAAAATATAAATTCGTACGTATACAAGTATTTAAATTTGTACTTCATTACTTTCATATACTTAAAAGCAATTGCTGAAAAAAACTAAAGAAATCGAGATTACTTCTGGAGAAAAATTGGAATTTTGAAAATATTATAAACTCAAAGATTTAGAGTGCATGTTGTGTTTCTACATGTATCAAACTATTCATTAAATTCAAAATTTCTTCACATTCCTTCTACGTTAAAACACATCCTATAAGTCTACATAGCTACTAGTTAACATTCAGCATTAGTACTTACAAGTCGACGTCGGCAATGCAACTACGATAGGATGATGCCCAACAACTTCATAAAGTCGTAGGGTATTGCTCCTTCCAGATGCCAGACGGTATACACACAGCTTTCAAGTCTGTGTGCCGCAGCTTACTCGTCAACTCTTATCACTACTCCATGCCAAGACTGGCGACCTTAATTACGTAACAGCATCTCCGAAGCCCCGAAGTAGAGCATTGCATTACTTCCTCCGAGGGCCAAGTACGTCGCTGAATGGCTCGAATCAAGTACTCTCTAAAGGATTCAGATAGAAATACTATGTTGTGAATATGTTGTGATAAATGTTACAAAATCAAAATGTTATTTCTTACTAAGTATCTTCGATATCTTTGGTGTGTTGTTAAAGAAAACTGAAGAATCTACAGAATATTTCGAAACTTAGACTTCTTAAAAATCTACAAATTATATATTTTAGAAGTATAGTAACAACTTTGCAGTAAACTTTTTGCGTCAAGTTTGAATATTTTGTGGAACCTACGGCAAAATATACTCCAGAATTTATTAATTTCTCATTGTAACAAACAAAATATATTAAGTCGAGAGTACATTTATAGGCGTACGTACTACATTATTTTCTTAAATCATAAGTGTGTGTGAGTGTAAGAGAGATGGAAGGTACCTGCTCTCGCAAAAGATAGGATCATTGGGGCAGTAACCTCTGACAAAACCCTATCGTGATAAAGCAGAAGCAATTGTTTCGAGATTTTAAAGAAAGATAAGATGTCACGACGTTGTTCAAACATTCACATGCGTGTTAATGATTAGACACACATTTACGATGAGGCACTAAACTGAAACAATTATCAGATAACATAAACTGAAACTGGAAATTCTACTTTTTTGTTGAGGCGTTGGTTTCTCGTAATGTGGAGAGAAAAATTACTAAAATGCGGCTGCTAATGAGACAAAAATGTGGAAATAAGCTTGTTTACCTTGCTTACTAAAGTAAATACTGTTCCCTGCACTGCAATATTCAACCTAAAAAGAAACAATAGCAGTCCGCGAATTATATCAAGATTCCCGAAAGATGAACTTAAACCTCCTTAACTTGGCTTCTCCCTCGAATCTTTCCACCAGGATACCATCCTTTAATTACAGAACAAAAGTCAAAAGTCTTTCAGTAAAGTTCAGTAACCAACCGCAACTTAAGGATGGGCATATCCTAAGATGCCATATAAGATTTTGTATCTCAAAATCCTCTAATGAAATAATTGTCGAACGAGAAGTAATAATTTTTTTTAAAAAAAAGTATTTATCTCCTCGTGAGAAAAATCTAAGCAGTTCTTGGTGCATTCACGGTGGGAAACCCATTATGTAATTCAAGTAATACCGATGGTGAACCAATTAGTCACTATTGTTGATGTCATAACACAGCGACGTCTTGCACCGGTTGTGACTTAAATGCTGAGTCAAATTCTCGTCGTTTTTAGTCATAATGCAATCAATAACATTCGCCCCTTGCGAGGATAGTGATCCCTTGCATCGATACATACAGTAAACATCCGTACTGAAGCTCATCCGTACTTTGCCTATTAGTCCATACAGTATCCATATGAAATTAATAAGTTTAGAAACATCGGTTAAAATATTTAATCATATTCAGAGGTGACAAACGTTTTATGAACCAACGTTTAACAACACCACTCCCACGTGATACGATACCACAGATAACAGCGACATCCTACGCGACAGTACCTCATTTCATTGTGTGATTTTTGTGTCAGATTAATTGTCAGTGTTCTGTGATTTCGTAAACAATTTTCGAAGTTAAAGTAACCCTTTACTATTTTAATTAGTAAAAAATCTTCTCTTTTTAAACAAAGTCTCTTACTTAATTCTTCAAAATTCTATAAGAAAATTCCCTCTTCAAGAAATATCTTTTTTTTAAATTTATTTTATTAATATTCGATTACAGACAGAATCTTTCAAGGTATTGAATACATTAATACAACTAATTCAAATAATAACCAATTGATATATACATTAACTAAAGGATACAATTTAACTTATGTACATAAATACTGAGGGATACCCTTACAGGGACCTCTAACATCTTGTTTTAATTGATTAGATACATTTTTTATTTTTGTAAAACAAAACAAAGGTATAATATATTGGCAATAGTATAATATTAATTATATATAGTGATCAAATTATGGAGGTTGTAGTGAGTCTTTTGAAAGTTTAAATTTAATTCTTGAATTTATTGAAGATGTTTTTCCTAGTTTAAAACGTCCATAAGCTGGGCTAGTGTGTAAGGATGAGTAGAATTTTTTTGAAATTTTAGTATCCATTTTTTTATGTCTTGAATTGAGAGTTCTTTGTGTAACTGTTCATTTCTTATAAACCATGGTGCATTAACTGACCAGCGTAGAAATTCATTTTGTATACTTTGAAATGTTCGGGTGTCCGAAGCCTTCAGGATTTATAATCTGCCTTGCACAGTGTCATTCAGCAAGTTGCTGCAAGTAATATCTATGAGTAGTAGTATTTTATATCGTGTGAGTGTGATGTGTGGAAGCAAGAACGAGTGTTTTATCTTCGTAACTTGAGTTGCGTAACATGCACACTGCTTATCGCAGCGATACGTCTACAGCTGTTCCTGCAACCGTCGAGCAGAGCGTGTATAGAGGCTTCACAATCACTGATCCCACGTCATTTCAGTGAAACAAAACACTAGCTCCTTCCAGGCAGTAGATCACAAAGGGATTGATACATCTAAGACACAATAGTTTTGGAGAGTATTTTGACATAGTGAACGATTTTTTTTCTGGACTTTGCCGAACCAATTACGGTATTAGACTGTCACGACTCGTATGCGACTTTATGCGAACGTAACAATTTTGATTAAATATTCGGAGAGTGATGCAATTTTGTTAAACAGAATTACATCCCATAAAAGAACGAGTACCCGCAGAGACTAATTTTTCAAATGAAGTCCCATGATTTTCTCTTAAAGCTTCTGCTATTAAAACCTTATCGATACAATGCTTCCCAATTGTTTCTTTTTTTCTTTTTAAGTTTTAGAGTTCCTTCTTAATATCGCAATATATTATAGTTATAAACCTGCTTATTTCTACCTTAAGTATGACACGAACATAACAAATTCATATTAAACCGCGTGTGTACGCGAGAAGATTTTTGAGGCTGCATTTCGTCATACAATCTGCTACCGAACACGAATCGATTCTCTAAACCGCGAGTCCGGAAATTAGGGAGTTTTTACACAACGAAGCATTAGAGAGTTTGTGCACCATCGAACGTTAAAGCACTATCGATCTTCTGCTCATGCGCAGTAGAAGTTTCGCTTCACTTTCGACCGGTAGAGATGGCTCAGGGCATCAATTGAGTTCCTCTTTTCCTCTGTCCTGCAGTTCCTCTGACCGGGAGGTCCTAGGTTCGAGTCCCGACGGTGACAGGATTTCCGACACTAGTTTTTCAGCTAGATCGTATTCAATTGCTGTCTGGAGGAGAATTCTAGCAGCCCACTGCTCTGATCGGTAGTTTTCCGTGGTTTCTATCAACACCAGGGGAATGCCGGAGTACGCTAACAAACGGGACACGGACCGCGCGCAATCTCTCCTACCCCTTCCTTGTCCTATTATCATCTCTTACACATACTACACTAGCATGCACTACACTACCACGCTTCGCGGGAGACCGATCGGGAACTTAGAGCTAACCCTGACTGGGGCGGGGTCCTACTGGTGGAAGATACCTGGTTGGGGAAAACCCCGCTAGCCGATGGTAGGTCGGCCCCGGATCTCGTCATAGAGTGGGGCGAGGGAAGACCACCGCCACCTTCCGAGCAAAAACACGCACTGCACGCACTGAGACTAATGACAAAAGTAATTAATTCGCCCAGAATCACTAACAATCAATGAAGCATCATTTTTGTATGTATCTGCCCAAGCTCAGAAGATAGAGATGGAGTCGACTGCTGTAGGTTTTGCACAAAGCCCCTAAAAAAAAGAACGACAAATGGAAAGTCGCGGGAACACATTCTGTTCCGTAGTTTGAACTTCGAAATAAGTTTCAACGAAGACGTAGGTTTAAAATTTCTTTAAGAAAACCGTGTGTACGCCCAAAGGTATAAAGTGTGAGAATAACATGCGTTGAATATTAGTTTGGATTGATTGATTATTTTGTTTCCGTGCGTGTCAATTGCTAATATCGTTAGTATCTTTAGTGTCTGGCATGTTATATTCTGGGAGCTGGCGGTGCGAGGGCTGGCTCTGCTGGCGGTTTTCTTCTCCCGGTGGAACGTGAGATCCAACCACATGTTGATATGCGAGGGGTTTCCCGCTCCAGATATCTCCACCAACAGGACACCACCTCAGCCGAAACGAACATTAGTCACACGGCATTTATGTGGTTGTGTGTGTGTGTGTGTGTGTTTGCCTGTCTGCAAAAAGAAGACGAGGGAACAAGGATGTGGAAGGAAATATCAAGATATATTTTCTTGGAAGTGAAGTGTAGCACTTACATCTTTACCAAAATGTCTATTTTCAGATGCTTATGTATTCTAAAATTAAAATAATTTTGAGGCATTGTTTACGTGAGTTGATACCAGTGATGTGAAACTATTAGGATTTCGCTTTGTTGAGTACAATTATTTCTCATACAAGTTTTGTTTCTATTTTCTGAAATAGTAAGTTCAACACTCACCGCTTCCATTTTCCAGTTCACAATTGTTGCCCAAGTTTATCCAATCATTACAAAAACAAATATGACGCAATTTAGAAATAGTGTCACTAATTAATTGTGGAAAAATTGTGTAAATAATTGCTCATCAAATTATTTTTAAAAAATGTCCTCGTAGTATCTTCAGCTGCACCCGCTCTTCTGCGTTTCGTTCAGCAACTGCGCAGAAGTTACTCCAATATTTGTTCTTCAATTTCACATTTTCCTCATGGTTTTATAACAGTTACTGTTTGCTTGTTGTTTATCCTTGACGTGTAAAGTGCGTTTTTTAAAACTCTTCAGCACAATGGGATGTTCTCCCATCACCTTCCCTGTTACCCGCATTTATTGAATAGTGTATTATGTGTGAAAATACAACAATTGTAGAGGAAAAGATTTTCGCGGAATGTCTTACTATAGAAAAATAATAAAAACTACCCTCCACTACCACTAAGAGTGTCAGCTTGGTCAATACCATTACAATCACATAATCAACATTCACCCCAAATACATCATCCATTGGATATATCACAACCCTAGTCTTCCAAGTAATCGCAACCATCATGCCGCAAATACAAAATCAGATTCAACACCTAATTCAAATCATCCTATTGAACCAAAATCAAAATGTCAAATAATCGAAATTCTCTTAAACTTTTGAACTTGAATGCAAATGGCCTCAAGGGACAAAATTTAACATTTTAATTATTTCTATAACAAAACCAAATAGACATAACATGCATAACTGAAACGCATTTAATAATGAATGAAAAATTTTACATACCAGAATTCAAAATATATCGTAATGACAGACCCTCGGAAACGGCAGCAGGAGGTGTTGCCATACTAATATCAACTAAAATCAAACACACACCAATTCAAAGCCCAAACTCACTTGATCTTGAAACAACTGCAATAAGCATCATACTATTCAACAAGGTACTCCATACAATTAACACATTTAAACCGCCAAACAAACCCTTTCCACTAAAATCTTATCAGAAAATATTTAACAACAACAATAATAATCCAATTTTACTAATAGTAGATTTAAATAGTAAAAATTCAGCTTGGGGATGTAACTCATCAACACCACAAGGTAATAAATTACAGACACTCGCCACTGATAACGATCTCCAAATAATTGCACCATGGGAGCGAACCCATTACTTCTACAACAGCAACATAGTCCCAGATATCTAAGACATAACAATAACGAAAAACTTCAATCAACCAATTAAACAAATTGTTCTGCCTGAACTTGAATCAGACCATAATCCCGTAATCTTAGATATAGGAACAACAAATTCTAAAACCACCAATAAACATCCCGAAGTTACTTATGAAGGACGTGTGAACTGGCAAAAATTTAAAGAACAAATGGATTTAAATCTTACATTTTCTAAAAACATTGAAACAACTGCAGATTTAGACAACCAAATACAAACTCTCGTTGAGACTATACAAAAATCAACTAAGCTATCAACGATACCTTATAGAGTATTAATTACAGAAAACCACAAATGCATTCCCATTATAACACTTAAATTAATTAAAACTAAGCACAATCTTAGTCGTTTGTGGCGAAACACAAGAAGACCAGACATTAAAACCAAGCTAAATACAATTTCAAAAATAATTAAACTTAAATTACAAGACTACAAAATCAACGAATTTCAAAAAATAATCAAACAAATTCATCCAAACAGTAGACCATTATGGACCACAATGAAAAAACTGTGTAAAGAGAAATCTATCGTACCAACCAGAAAATATAACGTCTCAAATCAACTCACCGACTCCCACAAAGCTGAGGCAATAGCTGAACATTTCAAAAGTACATTCACTCCTAACCCTATTTCAAACATAAACTCATTCAATCGTAATTAACGATTTTCACCAAACCATACAAACAGTACCGATATCAACTTCATTTATTTCTCCCTCAAAAACCTCCAAAAACATCACCCAAATTAAAACCAAAAATCAGCCGGTTACGACAATATCTCCAATAAAGCACTTGAAGAATTAAGCAAAACATATTTTTAGCCAGACTAACTGAACTATTTAATGCAGCTTTAATACTACAACATTTACCACAAAGTTTGAAGACAGCCATCATTTTACCCTTTTGCAAACCAGAAAAAGATCCAAGAAACCCATCAAATTACAGACCAATTAGTCTTCTTCCATCCATCGCTAAACGTTTTTGAAAAATTATTACTAAGTAGACTAATTAAATTTTTAAAAAGTAGCAAAACACTACCTGACTTCCAGTTTGGCTTTTGATCCAAATACTCAACCAACCACCAACTATTGCGCCTAACTGAATTTATAGCCACAGCATTTCACCAACGAAAACACACTAGCAATTTTCTTGGACATAGAAAAGCCCTTCGTCACAGTTTGGCATACTGGTCTCCTATACAAGTTACAGCAACTTGGAACTCCACAATATGTTTTTAACCTCATTCATAGCTTTCTGATAAATAGAAATGTTTAAGTTAAAGTAAACAATACACTTTCAACACAACATACAATTGACGCAGGGGTCTCACAAGGATCCTGTCTCTCTCCTCTCCTCTTCAATATCTATTTATCAGATATTCCTCAGCCAGACACCTCAGAAACAGCTTTATTTGCTGATGACATGGCACTGTTCACATCACACGACGATATCTTATGAGCACATGACCAATTACAAAATGACTTGGTTAAATTTTCGAAATGGACTGAAAAATGGAGAATTAAAATTAATACTTCAAAATCACAAGCAAAAATGTTCACCCTTCGTAAGCCAAAATTACCTCCTCTACTCATTCAAAACTCACCCATATCATGGCTACCAAACCAAACACCAGTTAAGTACCTAGGACTAACAATGGACACAAAATTAACCTGGAAAGCACATATCACAAACACAGTAAAAAAAACATACTCAAAAATTATAAAACTCTATCCCTTATTAAATCATAAACCTTCACTTAGCATTGAATGCGGTAAAATAATCTATAAATCAGTAATCAGATCCTCACTAACCTCTGCGTTTGGATAAAAGCAGCCCATAGCCACATTAACAAACTTCAAATAATACAAAATAAATGCCTCAGAAAAATTACTAAAGCTACATGGTTTGTCAGCAATAAACAATTACATAGAGAATTAAAAATAGAATCAATTCAGGACTACAGTATCAACATTTCAAAAAGGTTTTATGTTACACTACCAGAATCCCCAGCTACAGCTACTTACAATCGAAGGAAGAAGTACAGTCAACCACAGATAATCCACTCACGTTATCCTAAGAACATTTTCAAGCCTCCTTAAATATCAGAAAATATAATCTCTCTCCCTCCCTCTCCCTCTCTCCCCCCTCACTCTCCATCTCTCTCCCTCTCTTTCTCTCTCCCTCTCTTTCTCTCTCCCTCTCTTTCTCTCTCCCTCTCTTTCTCTCTCCCTCTCTTTCTCTCTCCCTCTCTTTCTCTCTCCCATTCTCTCTCTCCTTTTCTCTCTCTCTTTCTCTCTCCCTCTCTCCCCCTCTCCCTCCTTCCCTCTCTCCCTCTCTCTCTCACACATACACACACAAAACATAACTTGCCAAGCTCTTTATTTTTATTATATTGACATTTAAACCTGAGGATGGTTAATCCTATAGTTAATGAAATCATGTATAAACACCTTTAAAATGCAGAAATGCCGAACAAGAAGTAATAAATTTTTTTTAAAAAGAAAAAGATAGAGAAGAGTCATTCCTTTATGATCTTACAGTGAATGTAAGAAGTGGGAAACGAGTTGAAAGAAAATGAAGAATCAGGTACTGTGATATACCAAAATGACGAACATTTTTATTATGGAAATGTCATTTTATATGACATAGAATGTAGGGATGTCAATACACGATCTGGAGGGTGTTGCTATGTGACAAATAAACAACCGGCGTTAAGGATCATTTTCGTTAGGTTGAAATGACAGAGCAGAGGCGGAATAAACATTGTTTTGAGAGACAAAAGAAAAAGATATAAAATTCGGATGCTTCCGAATTTTTAGAAGAACAGTCATTCGCTAGAGCAATGCGGTGATGAGCGGGTCGGCTCTTGATATTTTACTAGATCGAAGAACGACTGTAATTGACAGTTCTATATGATCGTTTCTTATATTGGGATAGAGAGTTCTTGTAGGAAGTAAAATTTGTGTGACGAGACGCTAGTGAGGGAAGTCACGGATTATAATAGTATCACCGGGAGAATTTTGAACCAGATCACGGACATTAGGCGAGATCTTTATCCAGAAGCAAGATTCTGCTGCGTCGACGGAGAAGGTTCTACGGGGCGCCATTGAACGAAGAAGTGAAGACCGCGCGAAAACCCACGAATGAATAATAAGGTTTTATAACTATTGTAATGTAGAGAAAACTGGTCATGACCAAAGATTAATTCATTTTTGATTATTATTATTATAATAAATTCTAATTTGTTAAGTTGAAAGAAAGCTGATTATCATTGTTCGTTACGTGCAATCCAGCATTTTAATAAGATTTTCAGATTCCTCGCCACTCCGTTTAGATGGTAGATTGAATAATTTGTTGCAGAGTAAATAGCAACAATTATGAACTTCGAACCCCAATTAACTGAGCTAGCACAACATAATTTTGTAAGGAGAGATATTTAAATTACGTAGGAATCATTAGGTTTCAAGTGTAACCTTTTCCTAGCGCCCAAATTACATTTATCAGTAATAATTATGTTTCAAAATGTCCCTCCAAGTGGGGCTTGTTTTTAAATAGAAAGACGGGGCTTGTTTCAAATTGCCACCAGTCAACGTCGAGCATGTTGCAGTACGGAGTATGTATTAAATTGCAGTGCATGTGAAGGTATTTTAATGCAATTAATACCAATAATACCATTAATTACACAAAAATATGGTCAATTAAATTAAGTTTCCGCAATTAATGAGGACGATCAATTAATTCTAAATGGGGGCACAATTGACTTTTTAGTGACCGATTGTAGTTGTGCTAGATTAAAATACCATTTCGTTTGCAGGTTTTCATTGTCGTTTTCCATTATTTCGTGGTAGTGTTTTAAGTGGGACACGTAAGAGATAAGAACAATTAACGTTTTGATAATAAACTTATAGTTTTGGTAGCAAAGGCCGTACTTATTTTGGTGTTGAAATTTCGGCTTGTTTGCAAACTAGTCTGTTTCAAAACTCCGTCTCAATGAAGGCCTGGGACGAGTGTTTGGGATGGATTCACCTGATTAACTATTGGTTACACTACTGAGGTGGGCAAAGACGTAATACATTAATCTCGAGTGCTCAAAGCTATGTTTTGGACATAAAGCTGATAGTGAGATAATGTTATAAATTCGGATACAATTTTCCCCTGACCTAATCATTTACAGAGGAGTATAAAACACCGTGAATAGCGAGGATATCGACGATTTGTTTATGCACGTTTTCCAAATTTCCAACGAACTTCTGACCTCCAAATATAGAAAGTAATATCATTACCCCTCTAGTAATTACGACGTGTAGCAGAGACTTAATTTCATCTTTCAGCGTTGATTCATAAGTTATAATTGCAAATGAATGTTTAAATAATCTGATTAAAAATATTACAAAATTAATTAAAATATTCTCGAGACCGCCATTTATCAAATATGCGTTGTTTGTCAAATATTACTTAAATGCTTAGGAAATTGCTCAGCAAAAAAATACTTTTGTAATAGATATCAACTTTGAAATAATGTTCTTAACACTTTTAGGAAATATTTTTGTACTTATCTAAAAAATATTCGTATATTACATAGAATGTTACTTTACATGGCTTCAACTATGTAAATTTTAATTTGAATGTAATTGTAAACCATCAAAAGCGAGAAAAAATATATTTGATTTGATTTACTTCATCAAAAACATAAAACATAACTGGACGTGACGTACTGGGAAGAAGTGTTATCTGCGCACTTTTTACTTTCTCGTACACGTGGTACGTGTATACGGAGTAATATACGAAGAATAGAGAAAGTTATGTCATGCTGCACGAAAAAACGTCGGATTTTCGGCGGAAAAAATTTATTACCGGGTTCTGGTGGTGAAAAAGTGCATAAAACCAGTTGCTAAATTAAGAGAAAAAATCCTCTATGACGTGGTGTAGCCAGAATCCATGTTTTGTGGGTCCTTGATTCCGAAAAACCAATTGGAAGCAAAACGTCCGTACGTCTGTCATCTGTCCGTCTATCCGTCCGTCTGTGAACACTACAAGAACCTTAACAACAAGTACGTTTTTTTCCAATTTGAAGAATCCTATGTCGATCAGGCTCTAGTTGAAGCTTTGAAATTTTGAAATACGTTCTTTCAAATTTGGGGGTTCTTCACATTACGTCCCCCGTACATTTTCAAAATTGTCTCAAAAGCGACTCCAAATTTTTTCTTTGAATGTTTGGTAAAATTAGTGCCAAGCAAACTCTATGCCGTGACATAAACGCCATTTTGTGTTTTCATTTGTTTTATTAAAAAAAAAATTTAAATTAATTTTTTTGACTTGTCGCTCACGACTGTAAAATTTACATTAAAGGTAATTTCTTCACATTATTAAATTTATGAGCACATGTGCTCCAAAATATGTCAAATAAAGTTTCACGAAAACTCAACAGTTTTCTGTAAAAATGAGTATAAAATTACGCATTTTCGGAAACGCTCCAACGCCATTTTCTCAAAAAAAGGCTCCAAATCTTTTCTTCACATTTTTCCAATAGACGGTGCTAATTGCATTGTTTATTATGACGTAAAGTTCAATTTGGTGTATTCTTTTGTTTCTTTAAAAAATTACACTAATATAATTTTCTTGAAATACGTCTCACGCCATTAATATGGACATTTCCATCGATTTGTATGCATTATTACACTTGTGAGTGAATGTACTTCAATTTATTTCAAATAAAGTTTTTCTAAAATGCAATAGATTCTTGTGAAAAAGAGCTTACATTTCGCATTTACAGTAACGCTTAATCGCCATTTTCCTGAAAACTACCATGAATTTTTCAATGAAAACTACTATTAGGACGAGGTTTTACTCTTCTTAAATACTCTTGAAGTAATGATTCAGTTGTACTACTAGGAAAACAAAAGGTGGAGAAATTGTCAAAAAATATCTTTTTCGGCGGCGAAAGATGGCAGGTGGCAATAGATCAGTTTATTTTCCAATATTAAATCACTGTGCGAATTAATTTTCTGAAAGATTTGTTGTATTTTCTGTGACAAGTGACGATTCTGTTGTTTTAAACATTACGAGGACGGTGTATCAAATAGTTCGAATTTGTGTTTCAAATCTTATTCTATATATCGAAGACAAACTTTCAGATAATAACTTTTATCTAATTACGGTAAAGTATAATCTACTGATTGTATTAAACAGTTGCAGCTTAAGTGGACGAAATTCTACGTAACCACATTGCCAAATTTCGTAAGTACTAGCTTCAATAGATTTTGTGAGTAGCATACCTTCTCGTTTTTATATTGAATCTTACTTTTTAATTTATTGAATACACATCAATTTTACACTTTTAACATATAAAGCTAGGTTATTGTTGCTCTCATCTGGGTTTTCTTGTATTTATTCCAATTTTTATCACGTACATTAAAACGTATTCGTGACATGGCTACTGCTCGATCTACTCTTTTCACTCTCTACGCTCTCAAAGCCGACTTTCTGAAAGCCTTCACACACGTAAACAATAATTTAGATCAACATATCCGAAGGTTGGAAGAGGTCGTTCTCTACACAGACGGTTGGGTACAAGTCGGCACAGCGAATAATACCGACCGTACACCCGTGACTGTACAAAAGACACAGACACCGCATCCCGTCACAACTCAAAACAAATTTAGTGTTTTAGATTATGAAACAGTTTTTCCTCGCCTTCCTGATCCTCACCACCCTTCTCTACCATCGACAAACTCATGCACAAACCAACGCAAACAGGCTAGGAAGCGCGTCAAAACCAAAACACGTAAAGCTGCGCAACCTAGCTCACTTGAAAACAAAGACATTCCTACTGAGCCTAAAAACCAGGTACTTATTTTAGCTGACAGTCATGGCCGCCATCTTTCCTCCATTCTCAGTAGGAAGTTACCCTCCAATTTCTCATTCTCATCTATTTTTAAACCTAACGGGAGGTTTGCAGATGTGACTGCAGAGTTGGACACCCAAACGAAGACACTGACCAATCAGGACACAGTCATTATCATAGGAGGGCAGAATGACATTAACTTTGGCGGTAACTTTACACCTGAACAACATGTTAACAAATTACAATGTTCCGCCCAAAATACTAACATTGTAGTCTCGACTCTGCCCTTCTGGTACAACAGACAAACACTATGCAGCGAGATAAAGCACGCAAACCAACAATTAAAACTGCAGCTGAGAGAAACAAATGTCACACTTTTTGAAATGAATTTCCTCTCAGCAAAACACTTCACCCGGCATGGTCTTCACATGAACCTTGCTGGAAAACATGCAGTCGGTAACAAGCTTGCACAATACATCATCAACTCCAGTCCTAGGCAGTCTCCTGCCAAAAATCCATCCCTTTCACCTTCCTTACGTTCTCCACCCTCCACCCTTATTTCGAACCCTGTTGCCTCTTCCTCTGAACCTACTCCCGTTTCTCCCATTCCCACTACCAATTCATCTACAGCTGATGCCTCATCTTCCTCACAACCTGTCACTGCCGGGACACACTACAACCTTCGACCACGCACTCGAGGTAAAAATTGAGTAAATATATAGCAACTACAGTCAGATGCAGCAGAAAAACATTCCTGTAGGTACTTGCAAAAACTAAACATTCTTCACCATAATGTTCAATCCCTTTCAAATAAAACTGAGTTTATCGAGGCAGCTCTACAGAGCGATCTAAATCAAATGGATGTTCTTTGCTTTACAGAACATTGGTTATCTCCTAATGAACTTAGCATTTTCCAAATTCCAAACTTTTACCTCGCAGGCGTTTATTGCAGAGAGAGAGAGAGAGAGAGAGAGAGAGAGAGAGAGAGAGAGAGAGAGAGAGAATCGCATAAGGGTCCTACGTTCTTGTATTTACGTTACAAATAATATTGATTCTATCCCCTTGGTGGAATTAAATGTGTATTCCATTGAAAATATTTTCGAAATTCCTGTTGTACATCTTACTTCACTAAAAGTGATAATAATTTGCATCTACAGACCTCCAACAAAGAGAACTGCAGATTATATTTTGTTCTTAAAAACCTGGAGATAACACTTAACAAAGTCAGCAATCGCTCTTTTGAATTCATTGTTGTATGCGGAGATTTTAACATTGATTTTCTGGTTGATTCTTGCGAGAAGAAAAGTTTCTCAATTTAATTAATTCCTTCAATTTAGACATTAAAATTAATGTACCCACACGGATCAGACAAAATTCGATGAAGGCACTTGATCAAATTATAATTAACAAAACTACTACTCGATATGAAGTTGAAACAAAAGTTTTAGGATACAGTGACCACGATGCACACATTCTTACCATTATAAGAAATGCATTCACTGACACAATAAATAATACACGTATGACTAGATTGTTTACAAAAAGTAAAATAAAATTATTCATTGATTACTTAATGCAAGAGTCATGCGAATCGGTTTATAATACTGTTGGTACAAACGACAAATATAATTCTTTTTTTTCAACTCTTTCATTTCATTTTGACACTTACTTTCCTCTTCAAAAAAGAAAATTAAATATTTCACCGAAAAGCAATTCTTGGATAACACAATGGATTAGGACATCTTGTAAAAACAAACGAATTCTTTCTTTCATTTCTAAACGTCATAACGTATCTCAAGATTTTCTTATCCACTTTAAAAAATACAAAACATTGTTACGAAAACTCATAAGGCAGGCTAAAATCATGAAACACGATCAGGATATATTGAACTCAAATAAAAAAACAAAAGCAGTGTGGTATATAATAAAAAATACGACCAAATCAACTAGAAACCCCGCAGAGAATGTTGCTTTAAAGTATAACGATATAAATGTGAACGATCCGGCAACAGTGGCTAGTCTCTTTAACCAATACTTTTCGAGAATTGCTGCCGATCTCACTAAGAGTCTTCAGCCACAAAATTCAAAAACAGACAGTTCACCCAAAATTTTAGAAACGATGTTCGTTTCTGAAACTTCTTCCTACGAAATTCTCAAAATAATCGGTAAACTAAAAAATAAATGTTCGTCCGGTTTAGATGAATTCCCGGATTCTTTGTTAAAGACCTGTGCGTATGCCATTATACACCCGTTAACTCACATATTTAATGCATTCTTATGCACCGGAACGTTTCCAGATATTTTCAAAACAGCTAAAATTAAGCCGCTCTTCAAAAAATGCAACAAAAATGAAATTCAAAATTATCGGCCCATTTCTCTTCTATCAGTTTTTTCAAAAATATTAGAGAGACTTTTTTACGTACGAATGGAAACTTTTCTCAGTAAACACGACGCGCTTTCAGATTGCCAACATGGATTTAGAAAATCAAAATCAACGGAAACAGCCATATTTTCTTTTCTTAAAGATGTCGCCTCATCATTGGATCAAAACGAGGCACCTATTGGACTATTTTTAGATCTCTCAAAAACTTTTGACGTCATTGGTCATTTTACTTTCAAAATTACCTTCATATGGAATCCGTGGTATTGCTCTAAATTGGTTATGTTCGTACCTTTAACAACGATTTCAGAGAGTTGAAATACCTTCCTGGAATAATGGAACATTACGTACGCACCTCTCCGACTCTTTGCCCATTGCACGTGGATTTCCTCAAGGATCGATTTTAGGCCCTATTCTGTTCCTACTTTACGTAAATTATATGCCCTCGACGATTCGAAACGGAAGAACGGTTCTCTTTGCGGATGATACGAACATCCTTTGCAATAAAGAAACCGTAAATAGTACAATATCAGATGTTTCAAATTGGTTCCGAAATAACAAATTAATAGTAAACGAAAATAAACCGGTTTTAATGCAGTTTTCCATTTCAAATAAACAATTCTGTGCTCCATTGAAAATGAACGGTGTACCATTGACTGATGTTAAGGCAACAAAAATTTTAGGTCTCTCAATTCAGTCAAACCTTAAATGGTACGTCCATTTAAATGAATTGAACACAAAATTAAGTTCATTATGCTACGCGTTCAGAATTCTTGCAAATTCAGTCAGCCTTCATACTGCTCGTTGTGTATATTTCACGAATGTTCATTCCCGCCTGAGATATGGCATAATATTCTGGGGAAATACATCTTATAGCTCCCAGACTTTTAGATTACAAAAACGAATTGTACGAATAATAACCAAATCCCACCCACGTGATTCATGTAAGCCTCTCTTCATTAATCTAGGAATTCTACCATTACCGTGTCTTTTTATTTACGAATCAGTGGTTTTTGTAAAAAATGACTTGCTTAAGGGCGGGAATATATTTTCAGAAAATGCCGAAGTCTATTACTATAACACTCGACGTAGAAATCATATTCATCAGGTGACAGTATCAACAGCTCATTACAAAAAATTCACATACAATACATGTACGTTATTTTACAACACTTTGCCAGATGACATTAAACGATTAAATTCGATAGAAAAGTTTAAATCCCAAGTGAAATCGTTTCTGCTGCATAACTGTTTCTATACAATTAGAAACTATACTGAGCATCACAAGAAAAGTAACATTAATTTTAACAATAAATACATAATGCATTATTTACCATTTGGACTGTATAAATGTGTATAAACAACTTCTAACAAGTATTGTACTACTGCCTCCGGGTCAATGACCCCCATCTCTATCAGGTTTTTCGTCCAGTTTCCCTGATCCATTGAGCAAATGCTGAGATGGCCCCTGGTTTTGCTTCTGGACATAAATGTAACTTCATTTTCTGTGCACGTCTTCTAGAATTCAGTGGGAAATACAATTATTCAAATTATCGTTTCCATGTTGTCGCGGCAGGACGTAGTATTCCGAAGGACAACATGGATAAGAGTCAAAATTTATTGCTTATTTATCCTTGAAAAAAATTTATTACATGGGAGTTTTTTTTTCTTTTTTTTCTGTTTTCAAAATTTAAGTAGTATATGACTTAGTGTAGGGATCACAGAATTTTGAAAATGTGCACACAATTCACTTTTCCCCATAGCACGTCATACGCAGTTTTAACTGTTTTTTGACGTAAAATAAATACTAAAAAAATACTAGATTGGTGCGAGATCTTAAAGCCAGACCTCACCAAGGAAATTAGAAAAAATTGGTACGACGGAGTCTGTGGCATTCTGTAGCACCTCTAGTTACTTTCTCGTATACATACTATATACCGAGTAATATTAGTATAGAGAAAGTTATGTAATGCTGCGGAAAATCGATTTTGAGATTTCAATAGAAATATATGTTTTGGGGTCCCCTGATCCCGAGAAAGTGTAGTTTTTTGTTTTTTTCAAAATGTCCGTCCGTCTGTTCGCCCGTCTGTTAACAATACTAGCGCCTAAACCATACGTATGATCTTTTCCAAATTGAAGAAAGTCTTGTCGATCTGGCTCTGGTTGAAGTTTTGAAAGAAAAAAACTCTTCTAACACGTGGTGTAGACAAAATCCCTTTTTTGTGGGTCCTAGATGCCGAAAAATCAATTGGAAGCAAAACGACCGTCCGTCCGTCTGAGAACACTACTAGTGTCTAAATCAATAGTACGATCTTTTCCAAATTGAAGAATCCTATGTCGAGTTGGCTCTAGTTCAAGATTTGAAATTTTGAAAAACATTCTTTAAAATTTGGGGGTACTATACATGAAGCCCCACGGACGTTTTCAAAGTTTCCTCAAAAATAACTCCAATTGTTTTTCTTTAAATTTCTTGATTTCTTGACTAAAATGCACTTAGAAAGATGGTATAGGTCCGAAAGGTGGTATAGGCCAATTTTCACGGTTAACTCTGAATTTTCGAATATTGCAAAAGTTCGCATTTTTTTCGGCATCTTTCTACAACTATAAAATTGAAGACAGATTTTTCCTTCAAATAAAATTTGTGGTTCATAAATAGTTCTTGCTTAAAAAGGTCATGTAGATATTTTTGAAAATTTTAGCAGTTTTCGTGCAAACGTGCGTGCAATATTTGCAATCTTAGAAAATTTCAAAAACAAGATTGTCACAAAAATGGCTCCAATTTTTTTTCTTTACAGTTTTGGTAAGGATAGTGCCAAATGTAATCTATACGGGGACATAAACACCATATTGCTCTATTCTTTTTTTTTTACAATTACAAAAATTTATATTTTTTACTTATCTGTCACGTAGGTATTATTTACATTAAAGGCGATTTCTTCACATTAATATATTTACGAGTACATGTGCTTTAAATAATGTCAAATAAAGTTCCTCTAAAACTCAACAGTTTTCTATTAAAATTAGCTCAAAATTGCGCATTGTTAGAAACGCTCAAATGCCATTTGCTCTAAAATGACTCCAAATTTTTTCCTCAAACTTTTGCAGTGAATAGTGCTAATTAATATGACGTAAAGTTCATTTTGGTGTATTCTTTTTTTAAAAAAATTACACAAATGTAATGTTTTAAAAATATCTCACACGTTAATATGCAAATTTCCATAGATTTGTATACATTATTACATTTGTGAGTGGAAGTGTTTCAAAAGACGTCACATGAAGGTTTTCGAAAACTTAATAGATTCCTGTAAAAAAGTGCTTTCAATTTCGCAATTACAGTAATTTGTAATTGCCATTATCTTAAAAAGGCTTGGAAATGGTCAATGAAAGTTTCTATTTAGGACGAGGTTTTACTCTTCTTTAATATTCGTTAAGTAATATTTCGGTTGTACTATGAGGAAAGCAAAAAGTTGAGAAAATGAAAAAAAAATGTACTTTGGACGACGATAGATGGCAGCTGGCCAGATAATGGAGCAAGACCTTAACGCCAGACCACACCAAGGAAACTAGAAAAAAATTGGTACGAGAAAGTCTGTGCCATTCTGTAGAACCTCTAGGTTTATTACGTAGCAATAATACAAATTGGTTCTTTGAACTGACCCTATTGCTGTATCCTGAAGACGATGTACTGATTGACGCCGTCTAGAGGCAACCACACACATTGTGGTTAAACTCTTGATAATATAGGTACTGGTTAGAGCTAGCATTTTATCTTATCTATTATGAAATATTCCATCACATCCACATGCCTAATATTACCTTACCTAACATATGTTGTTATCTATTATGATGTATTTTATTTATGTATCAGTTACCTCATGAGCCGCTGGGTCCTGTCATTGATTATGATTATTGATTGATTAATTTAAGAAATTAGTGGTATGCTAAATTATGTATCATTTATTCTTATCATTTGTCTTCAAAGTTCATGTTACTCCCCGTTCCGCAGGAACTCAACACAAAAAAACTGTTAAGCAATCGCCGGAAAAATTAAATCTTATTTGAAACACTCGTAAATTAATTTGAAAATCGATAATTATTTAGACGTTCGGTGAATTTTGGCCTGCACATGGTATATGTTAGAGACAAACAGCAGCAGCAACAAAAACAATTTTATAACAATAATTCTCGTATAAAATTAATAATAATAATTATTATTATTATTATTATTATTATTATTATTATTATTATTATTATTATTATTATTATTATTATTATTATTATGTTTGGAAGACAGAAGGAATGGCCATATTTTGGAAGAAATATATTCCAATCAAAGCCTTTCTTACTACATGAAAAAGTAAAATTAGGAGTTAAAATTGATTATATTGTCACAAAAAGCTTACCTTTTAATTGATCAAGGCAGCAATGTAACCAAAGTGAACCCAAGACTCTGGATCTGTCACCATTCCACACCGTCGCAACGTAGGCGATATTGTGTGAAATCGGCGTAGGAACCCGAAGCTTGGCCTTAGACTGATTGCGCAGCAATTCGCATTACTACACTCTTGTTATCTCCGACCATGGTGTGTTAACTAGCCGCCTTTTGGGTAATTTTTTTGAAGCCAGATTGAGGCTAGTTGCTGGCTTGTCTATACAGTGCCCACGATCGGTTTGGGCAAGATGGCGTCTTTCGCATTTAGTATTTTCTGGTGTTTTCGTTGCTAGAAAGGAACTGGAATATTAATCACTGGAGACATATAAACGGGGAGATACTACTATAAATGTATTGGAATCTTTTAACGAACGACCTCGTTTACGCTACCAAAGTCATTGATCGTGATTACCTTAGGCGATTTGAAAACGTGACGTCAGAAATAGGGACAACCTGGTAGAGATGTGCGCGTCACGGAGGTCGTGTGGCACAGATGACGATCTTGCGTTCAGGCAAGAGGAGGCCATTTTGAACACTTGTAGAGCCCCTGTTACACAGGGACAAAGATATTGGATAGTATTACTTAGATGCACATGTAGCGCTAGTGTAGCGTTACAAATTGAAGGCTGCCATATTGTGGGCAACTAGTTCCCTGGCAGGTGCTGACAGGCGTGTTGTGTCCGTACGCGTCGAGAGTTGGGGGTATTTCCCATGTAAATTTGTACTTTGAAGTGCTATTATATTACTATAGAAATATTATTATTTACGCATCTATAAAAATATAATGCGAGCTTCATGGTTTTGTGATCTCAAGGCCAAAATAAAGGATTAGGATTACAAGAAGCGACTTAAATAACCCAAATGATACAACCAAAACATGGTTCATTTAGTAACATGAGTATTTTTCATCTAACTGAAACGTATACTTTAATTTGGTCCTAGCATACCTGCACACGGAGTAAGAAAATATATTCGTTATATACCCAAAGTCTTTTATTCATTTGAAAACTTGTTTGTATTATTAAAAATCTTACTACATAAGGTGGTAAAGGGAGTAATTTACTACAGTTTAGAACAGAATTTATCCACCTTTTCTGTGGACCCCACAATACGAGATTTTCTGTCCAAAAATCACCGTTTTTTTGCCGCAGCATTACATAACTTTATACTATCTATATTACTGCGAATATAGTTCATATATTAAAGAGTAAAAATTAGAAGACAGATTACATGAGTTTTGCTCATTTCATAGCATTATTGTGAATGAAGATTTTTGTGTGCCAATCTTTACTTAAAACATTTTCACTTTAAAGAATAATTTGAATCTCACCTTCAAAAAAAAGAAACTATGCATTAGCTATGGAGGGCAACAAAACGATGCAAAAGCGATGAAATTATCTTTGATGAATTGAAAGTCAAACGATTCGAGCGATTTCCAATTACGATATTTTCAAAACAGATTAAAATTTTTCGTAATTGTTTATCATAATACATAGAAACAATAACAATGGGATTTTCAAAGTTTCAAATCAGTAATATCCCATGAAAAGAGCGGTAAGACACACAGTTTTAAATGACCGACATTTGCCTACAATATGGCTGCAATATGTAATGCTATAATACTAGCCTCCCACCATAGGAGTAGTGGCTACACCAGGTGAAAATGGGAACTTTTCCTTGTATACGCTAATAATAATAATAATAATAATAATAATAATAATAATAATAATTATTATTATTATTATTATTATTATTATTATTATTATTATTATTATTATTATTATTTAGTTTTTCCAAAAATTACAAAAATGTAATTTTTTTGACTTGTCTCTCACGTCGGAAATATTTATACTACCGGGGATTTCCTAACTTTGTTAGATTTATAAGTACATGTGCTTTAAATAATGTTAAATAAAGATTATCGAAAACGAAAGTTTGCTGTAAAAATGAGCACAAAATTCCACATTTTCGATCATGAATGTTTGTTATTTGCATCTGGAAACGAACTTCAGATTTGATATTATTGTTTTGCTAACAAAATTGAAGTTAGCAAATGCGAAAGGAGAGCTGAAATATGAGCACATAGTGAAACTACATTTATGTCCGTAACCAAAACATCATCTCATCTCAGCACTTGCTCAATGAATCAAGCCAAATTGGACAAAATCTGAACGAGATAGGGATTCATTAATACAGTAGCTGAAGTATTATACGCTGTGTACAATGCTTTAACAGCATCAATGTAGGATTTAGGGATACCATTGTCATCATGGTTGCCCATAACTTATTTAGTGGCACAGTATCGTATGTCTTCTGTGAGTCCACAAATACCATATGGATAGCTCTACTTCTCTCAGCATGTTTCTCCATTAAATTTTTTAAGGTAGCTGTCTACTTGAGAATGATGAAAAATCGTGTCTTATATTTAGGGAATTTTTAGCACATTCATTCATGTCAAACATCATAAATAATCAACTATTAAAGATAATAATATAATTGTTTTTGCAACATGTAATCCATGATTTGCTCCAGTGAATTAGCTAGAATAGTTTATCTATCACTAAAAGAGTCATTTTTGAACTGAAATGTCCAGAATAAATTTATAAACAATTTTTTTCTCAAATAATCAAATCCAGACTCTTTATTTTTCCTAGTATCTTTACCATTCTAGTTCACTCACTAGAATATCCAATTGTGATTAATTTAAAAACGAATTATCAAAATATGTCAATTTCTTGTAGAGTTATGATGTTTGAAGGAAAAAGACCTGCATTTCTGCCAGTTATTTATAAACATAGAGGAAGAAATTAAAAAAATATATTTGATTCGTAAAAGGATAAAGAAAACAAATATACAAGGGAAAACAAAAAGTAAACAAAGGTAGACAACTTGTAAAGATACCGTCAATACCTGATGTCCCTGCCGTGAAGCCATTCTGTTCCTCAGATAAAAAAAAGTGGTTCTAGATTCTCGTTTGTTTTTTTATTCTACCATACATCTTGCTATTGAGTACACTACGGTTATACTCCAATATTTCTTATATTCCTGTCTGCCTGCTTTCTTGTAAATGAAACTACGTAGATCGTTCAATAATTAAAGAGACAAATTGATCTGGAGAAAAAACTCTTGGTATGACAAGTTTGGTAATTTTAGGACTTTAAGTTGGCATTACTGGGATGAGCTCTGACCACCTGGGGGATCATCCTTGTTGTGCTCAACACCTCAAAATTAAGTTGAACGATGGCGAGTGCACTTGAAAATTCCACATTGGTTGAACAAGGTTCTGTGATTCTTCATTAACTTGCTGCAGACGAAAAACCAACTAATATGACTCTAGAATGACTAAAGTGTTTAATGAAAATAGTATGAACCGCAGGAACTTTTACAAATGGGTAGAATAGTTCAAAAGTGGTCGAGACTTACTGACTGACGAACATCGTTCTGACCGCATCAGCAGGAGAAGTCCTGTTGACGGTGATTTGGGACACCGTAGGTGCGTTTTTTGTGATTATCTCGAAGAACGCGTACAATAAATAGGTAATACTAATCTGATATGCTTTTGAACAGAGGAAGCCAACCATGAGAGACAGAGAGAGAGAGACAGAGAGAGAGACAAAGAGAGAGAGACAGAGAGAGAGACAGAGAGACAGAGAGAGACACACACAGAGACAGAGACACACACAGAGACAGAGAGACACACAGAGAGAGAGAGAGACACAGAGAGAGAGAGACACACACACAGAGAGAGAAAGACAGAGAGAGAGACACAGAGAGAGAGACACACAGAGAGAGAGAGGCACAGAGAGAGACACACACAGACATGTCGTGGGTCTCAGAGGAGAGGTGTGATTCTCCAGCAAGACAACGCACGTCCTCACACTGCTCAACAAACACGTGAAACCATCGACGAAAGGGGTTGGGAGGTACTGCATCATCCCTCTTACAGCATGTATTTAGTACCATCTGATTTACATTTGTTTGGTCCACTGAAGGATGGAAGGCATTACGTGAGAAGAAGTTCCAGGATAACGATGTCAAAAAATGTGTGGGGGATGGTTTCAATCACCAAGATAAAAAGTTTTTTGCAGCGGATATAAAAAAGCTGATAACCCATTGGAACAAGTGCATAAATGTTGGTGAAATTTGTATTCAAAAGCAGGAAAGGTCATGTTTTGTAAAAATAAACCGTTTCTCTAGACAAATTTGTCTCTCGTAATGTGTTTTTTTTTTCATTCATTAGGGGGGATATCACCTTGGAGGCATTTATTACAAATAATTGCAAATACATCCTGAGCGTTACCATATTCTGGATCTGCTTCGTTTCTTAACTGATTCTTCTTTATTGAGTAGAAGGAATTAATAAATGAGGAATAATAATCGAATATAATGTAGCACTTGAACAAAGTTTAACAAAAGTTTAACATAAAATTGTCAGAAGTTTGAGCTGTCTCTAACCACCCACCTTACTATTCCGCTTATTATTTTCTATTTTCGGGGCAACACGTCGTCATAACATTTCTCGTCATGGAAAGGTGTCCACAACACTCTGTCGATGTTATAAATGATGTTATAAATATACCATACCTCCATCACACAATCAGGTGCCGGTTTTAGCAGATCTACATTGATGTTATCTGACTCAGGAGCTTTCCTGCTTTTCATTAATGCTAGAGTCACTCTATTTTATTTTGGGGTATACACAAAGGAAAAATGCTTACTCTTTACATGTCGCCCAAAATAAAAACCTGTGGCTACGTTCTTTCCGCTCGTAGGATACCGCAGTGTGGCGAAATAACCCGCTCACATCGCTCTGGCATAGACCGTTAAATATGCTAGCTTGCTCCAGGCTCACTCAGGGGCGAATTCTCGGGTACACCGCGTATACCGCCGGTATACCTAGCAATTCGAAGTGTACAAGAAATATTTCGTAAGTTTGTCAATCCTCTAAAAAGGTTTTGAGATTTTGAAAGCTTTAAAACAGAAGCGAAAAAATAACTATTTTGCTACCGAGAGCCAGTCAGTCTTCTGCATCCGTAAGCGCTATGAAGTGCGTTACAGTGAGAAATTTCAAACAGTTCTTAATGCTGTCCATAGAATTCGCTAGCGCAGGGGAAGGCACCGCATGCCAGCCGCGATTACCTAGGGCTTTTCATGTTTCGAGGGTGGGTAGAGGGGAGGATGCGCGTCTGGACTGTCGGTAGGCACCGCAAATTATTGCGGTGAACATAACTTCTCAGATCGTTCGTAAGTTACGCTTCTCTAAATTTTTTGTGAAAATGGAGTGTGTTAATGATCCAGAAGTTAGTGGTTTGTGTAATTGTCTGATAGAACAATTATTAAGCACGGGATTTTGTAGTATTGGGATTTCAGAAAAGCTGTGAATAAAAGAGCACGGTAGAGGTAGCTCCTATAAACTGCTGTATACTTAAAATAGCGTTTAGGATTCGCCACTGCCACCACTGCCGCCCAGATCTGACAGACAGCTGCTGCCCGCTGAGTAGACAGAAGCACAGAGCACTTATATTATTTGTCTATGGACAGAAATGTCGCGCGCTGCCGCCCCCAGCTGATTGTTGTAGTTGCGGGAGGGGGGAGGAGGACGTGATCGCCCCTCACTACCCCTTCCGCAGCAGCGGAACCCGAGAAGTGCTGCTATCTAGTAATCGAACAGAGTACTCCAAGCATAGACTAAATTCTTTACTCTATGCTCCAAGCACCACGATGGCTGTAGCTTCACTCGAACAGGGTTTTCGTGGCGAATACTTTATACTACAATAGGACCCTGCTAACCCGAAACTCGCAAATTCGAAATTTCGGAAAATCCGAACAAAATTCGGGATCGAAAAAAAACTGATTTGTATTAACTTACGAACGAAAAATCATGAAATAGGTGTAAATCAACTCACTTCTGAATACGATACGTAGAATATCCGCGACGTAAACTGTGCTTCAACTCTTCTAAACAATATAGTAACTACTGTCACATGCGATTGATTAAGTAACTACTGTACTCCATTGTTCGCATTGTTGGAACTTCCTCGCTATACTCATGTCGCTACACTACGTTATATCTTCTCATATCGTACGCTATGTTACTTGTGTCTGGTAATCCAATAGATGTATTTGTATATATGTATGTTCTGGATCCAGTTCGTGTCTGATCCAGTTCGTGTCTGGACACGGTTGGGAGCAGACGTGTTTCTCTAGGGGCTCCGCGCACAGGTAGCGAGATTATGGGTTGCGAGTTGGAGGCCTACCGGGCCCGCATCGGCTGTTGGGCGCAGCGAGCGGCGTGTTCCCGTGTGGAAACGACGCACTCATCTTGCGGTTCCACACACGACGCAATTAAGATTTTTGTAATTGCGGCATTATTAGTTATAGGAGGAGTGGAATTAAATCCAGGGCCGGTATCAACCAGGCGAGGTTTCTCTTCAAATGCAAACTGGCGGTGTGAGGACTGCAGAAACGGGGATGCAAAGGTGCGAAGCGAGCTATCGCGGCTTCGAAATCAGTTCCTAAAAGTGACAGCCAAACTCGAGGAGACGCAAAGGGAGCTGCGTAACATGAAGATGGCGGCAGCAATGACTACGGTGCCTATACCAGCGGTGAGGCTTGGCAGGACTGTGTCGGCTTCAACTTCTGGAGTGGCAGTGACGACGGCGACGACGGCGGCGAAGGCGGCGACGGCGGCGAAGGCGGCGAAGGCGGCGACGGCGGCGACGGCGGCGACGGCGGCGGCGACGGCGGCGACGGCGGCGACGGCGGCGACGGTGGCGACGGCGGCGACGGCGGCGACGGCGGCGACGGCGGCGACGACGGCGGCGGCCACGGCGGCGGCGACGACGGCTGCGGCGACGACGGCTGCGGCGACGGCGGCGGCGGCGACGGCGACGGTGGCGACGGAGAGGGCAACATCAACGGTGGACACCTTATTATTTGGTGATTCGATAGTGCGTCATGTGGGGAAGGGACAAACTATGAAAGTGCACTGTTTTCCGGGAATACGAGTGGAGCAGATGACAAGGCAAATTGAAAATTGTGATGTGGTTAACCCCAAAACCGTTATATTACACGCGGGGTCGAACAACATCAAGAAATGTCGGTCATTTGATCACCTTTTGGGTGACATTTATTACCTGGCAGCCACTGCTAAGAAAAGATTTCCGAGTGCTCGGATTGTGCTGAGCGGAGTGCTCCACCGCCGGGATGTATGGCCTCGGAAAGTCAGACGGGTTAACAGGGACATGGAGTGGGTGGCACAGAGTCTAGGGTTAGTTTTCGTAGATCCAAACGGGTGGATTAATGAGACTGGACTCGGTCGTGACGGTGTGCATCTGAACCGTCAAGGTGTCGCCGAGCTCAGTGGGCTCTTTAGTAGAGTTGCTGAGTTCTGCAGCGCAGCTGTGCGTAACCATTGACAAGATGGACGGCCAGCGGTGTTGCCCTTCTCTCCGGTGACAGTGGAGAGGGAGGGAGGTTTTTCCTCAAGAGTGGAAATCTTGGTGTCGGCGACGAGGGTGAAGGCGACGGAGGCGACAGCGGGGATGGACGCGGCGGCGGCGGCGGCAACGGTGGAGGAAGCGGCGGAGACAGCGGGAGAGGCAGCATTGGCGGAGACAGCGAGGGAGGCAGCGTCGGCGTCAACGGCTACGGCGGCCTCAGCGATTAGAAAGTCCACGGGAGGAAGAGCTTTGCAGGGGGGCACGTTGCAAAGTGAAGGGGAGCAGCCAAAGCGGGATTCTTTTTCCGAGAAAGGATTAGGGGTGAGTAAAGGAGCTCTTAAGCTGTTGCAGGTAAATTGCCGAAGTGTTGTTAATAAGGAAATTCAGCTTTGGAACTTAATTGAGGCGTGTGATGTGGACGTAGTGATCGGTACTGAGTCATGGCTAAATGAGGAAATATTAGATTCGGAAATCTGTCGAAGCGACTATAAAATATTTCGGCGGGACAGGGGAACTAGAGGCGGGGGGGTGTTTATTTTAGTTAAATCATGTATAAACGCGAACTTGAAATGGAAAAGCATTGAGCATGAAATGATAGGAGTAGATATAAGAATCGACAACTTGCAGACAATAGATCTTATTGCATGTTATAGGCCACCAAATGGTAATTATTCCATTCTTGAGAATATTCTCGAACTGGCGGAAAATTTAAATAGAACCAATCCGATTATTATTGGCGGGGACTTAAATCTAAGTGACATTAATTGGCAGGGTGATCTATGCGATAGAAAAATACAGTTAATAATAAATAAACTAGTTTGGGATGCAGGAATGACGCAAGTTGTTGATAAACCAACGCGTCAACATTCTATTTTAGATATTTTTCTTATTTGACCGATGGACATATTATACTACTGCGATGTTATTCAGGGAATAAGCGATCACAAGGCCGTAATTCTTGAAATAAATGCTACTATTTGCAGGGTAAATGATAAAATCGGTAATAGAATATGGCAATATCGTAAAGCTGACATAAATGGGCTGCAGCATTTTCTAAAACTGAAATATGTGGATTTCGAAAAGGTAGGAGGGGGATTGGAAAACATATGGCAGAAATTCAAAGAAATCATTGAGGAAGCTCGGCAGTGTTTCGTTCCTTTCAAGTACATAAAAAAGAATTCAGATCCAGTGTATTATAACGCGGAAATTCGCAAATTGAAAAGAAAAATGAGAAAAGCGTATAATATTAGGCATCGCAGCGAGGCACATTTACGTAAATTCCAACAAATTATGAAAGAAGTAGAAAATAAAAAGAAAACTGCGCAAGAATCGTATCTTAAGTTAATTTTAGATGATAACGAAAATGCTTGGGCAAAGTTTTTTAACTTTGTACGCCACCGGCGAGGTAAACAGGAGGACACACCTCCTATAAGATGGCAAAATGTAGATATCGTAGACGATGAAGAGAAAGCCAATGTATTCAATAATTATTTCTGTTCTGTATACAAACAAAAAGCTAACCAAATTATCATAGGGCACAATGACGTGGATCATATATTCAAAATTGATCAAACGGAAGTACGTTCACATTTGAAAAATATGAAAAACTGTAAGTCTTGCGGTCCGGATGGTATTACAACTGACATGTTAAAGATAGCAGGGGAAACAATAATACCATATTTGGTCAGACTTTTCAATATATCAATCAACAACAAAAGTGTACCGGATGATTGGAAATCTGCCTTAATAGTGCCAATTTTCAAAAATGGACCAAAATGTGAAGTGCAAAATTATAGGCCAGTTAGTCTTACGTCAGTAGTCTGTAAATTGTTTGAAAAATTATTATCTAATTCGATTAGAAATCATTTGGATCAATCAGAATGGTTATTTCATGGACAGCACGGCTTCAGAAATGGCTTTTCGTGTGAGAGTCAGATTATTTCCCTTACTCAAGACTTGTCGGAAGTAATTGATGTAGGGGGAAGAGTGGATGCAATAGTTATTGATTTTGCTAAAGCATTTGATGTCGTGCCGCATGACATATTGATACTGAAACTTATTGATGCTAAAATTGACAGGCGGGTAATAGCATGGATAAATGAATTTCTTCGTGATAGAAATCAAAAAGTCCGAATTGGACAGCACTTATCGGAAAAGGGTAACATTACTTCCGGGGTTCCTCAGGGCAGTGTCATAGGTCCACTGCTGTTTCTTATCTTTGTAAATGATTTATCGCGAAATATAACGTCAAAAATTCGACTCTTCGCCGACGACTGTATATTATATAGAGAAATTGCAGATCAGCACGATATGATTCAACTACAGGACGATTTAAATAAAATTAACGATTGGGCAATAGCTAATAAAATGACTATAAATGGAAAGAAAAGTAAAGCGATCACATTTTGTAGGGCCAGAGCTTTTCATACAATACCTTATCAGCTAGGTAATGACGTAGTTCCGAGAGTCTCGAGCTGTAAATACCTTGGCATTCTCCTGGATTGTAAATTGGGGTGGGAGAAACAAACGAACTATGTAGTGGGTAAAGCTTGGAGGTCTTTGCATTTCGTCATGAGAAATCTTAAAAAATGTAATACGAAAGCAAAGGAAAT
>BLKR01011529.1:0-31149 GCA_011170035.1 Teleogryllus occipitalis
TTTTCAAAACTTTTTTAGAGAAGATACCTTATACAAAATAGTTTACGTTATTAGTACAACTTTCCGTACGTTGCGTTACAGATATGACTGATTATTTCGTGTTTCCGGGTGCGTGAAATACTTTAGTCATTAGTCCCGTAAGTGTCGTGCTTGTATTTGCCACGGGTTGTGGCGACGATCTTCCTCGCTGGATGGTAAGATCAGGCGTTGGCGGAGAGGTCGCCTTGCGGGGTTTTCCCCAACCAGGTGTCCCCCACCAGCTTAGCACAGCCCTAGCCGGGGCAAGCTCTAAATTCTCGACATGTGAGGTAGTGCATTGCATGGAAGTATGTGTGTAAAAGAGGAGAGGATAAGACAAGAAAAAAGGAATGAATAATCACACGCGATCTTACATGCCACTGCTCCGACATTTACCTGGTGTTGAACGGAGGAACAACAGAAAACTACCGATCAGAGCAGCCTGCCGCTGGAATTTTCCCCTAGACACCGCCTAAAACCGACCCAGCTCTCTAGCTAGTGTTGAAAATCATGGCTTGGTCGGACTCGAACCCCAGGACATTTCGGTCAGGCGAACTGTAGCGACAATTGACGCCTTTAGCCACCTAAGTCGGTATTATAGTTATTTTTCTAATGCGTATTTTTATTTATATCATAGCCTCTCAATTCTCCAGGTGCGTTAGCATATCTAACCGCGAGTGTTCCACTGATTCATTGCAGGCCGGGACGTCCTAGCTTCGAGTCTCGACTGTGAGAAATTTTCGATATCAAGTAAATAGAGGGGTGGACCATAGCTTTGCTTACTTGTGAATTCTAGGGATTATGGCTATTACGGGGGCTGATCGGTCGTTCGCGTGGTTTCCTCGAATTCCCGGCGTACGCCGGAGATGTTTCTTAAATAACTGGTCACGATTCGTCCTTCCCCATTCTGTAGCCAATCCCTCTATTGGTGAATTGATGGCTCATCCCCTATGAAAGTCTGTAGCAGGCGCCTGAGGTGCCCCATGCCGTGATAGTTGTGCGACTTCCGCAAGAAGAAACAGAAAAAAGAGGAGGAGGAGGAACTGAAAAAAAATGTAATCAATTTACGTTCCATACTAACTCCCGATAAATACGTAGAACCTTGAAGTTACGAAATACACCCTGCCACCTATTTTTGTTAGCAATGATCGCTGATTAGATATTTGAAAAGAACTATGAAGATAATAATTATGTAAAGGGGTGTTAAAGACTGTTTAGATAAGGTAATCACAGAATTCACCAAGCACAGCATCATAGAATAGCACACAAATCATAGCAAATGCATTCAATACATGGATACTGAAGGTCAAAATAACGCTATTCACAAGTAATTATTAGCAAGAAATGTGATATATCGTAATTTTGAGATAACCTAAGAGCCCTGGCATCAGTAAAACTGACGTATCCGATAATATATAATTAACACATGGTTGCATTGAAAATAATGGGATGACAGTGTCGGCCGATGACGAAAGAAAGTCGATACGATAATGAGACGTTGCAAAGTCTTGCCAATTTGAAACAATGCCAAACAGCAATCATGCCGATAGCTGATTTACCTTCTGTTCACATCTCATTAAGATTGAGGTGATGTGTCCATGTAAGTTAGCAATAGCAAAAGCAATGCTACGGTGGGTAAAAATATATGAGAAAAAGTATAATTCAGAGACTTTCGATTATTTGGTTAACCGAGAGAAAAGTCCATCAGAACCATGAGAAAACAAACAGAATAATCCATTGAAAAACGGAACATAGAAGTATACTAGTAGCCTGCAGTAGCAAAAATGGCACTGAACAAAACCACGGCTCTACAAAATCCATGGGTTTTCTAAGTAGCACGCGTACTGTTCAAGAACAACTTTTACAACGAATTTTCTGCAGGATAAGTAGCTTTCAAAGAGTTTGAGAAACCTGCCTTCGACACCTATTTCATTCATTCTATTAATTAGAATTTTATGATCCACTGTATCAAATGCCTTACTATAGTCTATAAATACAGAGATTACTCCTTGCCCCTTGTTTAGTTGCTCAAACATATAATTACCTACTTTATTAAGCAAAGTTTCAGTTCCCTTTCCCTTTTGAAAACCATATTGATTTACATTAATTGTATTGTTTTCCCTTAGATACTTATTCAATCTGTCGACTAAGTATTTTTCTAAAATCTTCTCAATTACAGGTAAAATTGAGATTGGGCGATAATTTATTAATTGAGAGGCATCACCTTTTTTAAATATTGGCCTAACCACTGCAGTTTTCATGGATTCCGGGAATACCCCTGTTCTGATGATGGTGTTGAGTAATTCTGTCATTATCAAGCTAAAGATATCAGCATTGTTTTGTATATCACAAGCCCTGATTCTGTCATAACCAGCAGATTTGTTGATGTTGATTCCTTTGATGATTTTTTCAACTGTCGTTATGTTAGCGAACGGTATATATAGACTAGCAATACCTTTGTTTGCACTGGCTTTTTGCAGAATATCTAGTTGGAATAACCCATCTTCTGTAATTGTTTCATCAACCTGTTTTATAAATTGATCAGCAAATTCATTAGCAATGGAGTAAGCATTTTTGTTTTTACCTATTGTCCTGATTATTTTCTCATCACCATTTTTATCCTTCTTCCTATTCAATATATTGTTCAGTTCACACCATAATTCTTTACATTTATTTGCTTTATTTTCAAATTTTTCTTTATAGAACTTATTTTTAATAATAATATTATTAATAATAATATATATATATATATATAATATTATTATTAATAATTATAATAATAATAATAATAATAATAATAATAATAATAATAATAATAATAATAATAATAATAATAATAATAATAATAATATACTTTTGCCAATGACCGAGTTGTTCTCAGCTGCTCTTAAGTTTCCTATCTCATCCAGTCTCGATAGACCAGGCGCATTGCCGAGGGCCGCCCGTAATTGCGGCAAGGGCGAAGGGGCGCGGGCGCGGGCGCGTCGCGGCGCCGAGGGGGCATCCAACGGTGTCACTGAGGTGTTGAGAGGCTGCGCACTGAATGAGCAGGTGCTGGCGAGTGGCGGGCCTGTCAAAGGCGGCTGCGGAGAAGCAGGTGGGCGAGGAGGCGAACGCGCCGCCAGCGGGGAAGATGCGGTGGCTCCGGGAGGGGGGTGGAGGGGAAGGAATGTGGAGACGCAATGGGTCATGCTCCTGGGGGGAGGGGTAGCACATGCGCGCGCATGTACGCACAGTGCAAAAGCTCGAGGGATGCGAGGGAAGCTGAATGCAACCCTTGTTATATTACAATGATGAAGATAATAATGGTGATAACAGCTGTGTTCGGCAGCAACGCTGTTGCCTCGGTAGCGTCTCTAACTGGGAAATTCTAGGGTTCGAGTACCGACCGAGGCGGATTTTCGATACCAGCTCTGTGTTCGAATTCATCTACTGCCTGCAGGAGAATTCTAGCGGGCTGCTCTGATCAGTAGTCTCCGTGGTTTCTACGGACAACATAAGGCGAATCTCGAAACGGTACACCAATAAACGAGCCACATATCACGCGCAATCTTCCCATCCTCATCCTTGTGCCCTCTTTCTTACGGACATACGCACACACACTGACATTCACTACACCCCACAAATCAGAAGATCAATCATGAGCTAAGAGCCTGTCCCGGGTGGGGCAATGCCCTGTTGGGAGAGATACCTGGAGAGAGAATAATCCAACACGCCGTGTCGGTTGACGCCGCATAGATCTCACATACCAGCAGGGTAGCAGCGTTTACCGAGATATAACATAAACTACACTTACAGGACTAATGTAGTGGATAAGTAGTTTTCATTGGTAGTTTGCCATTGTCATTCTCTAGATAAATGATCGTAGTTCATGCGTAAAGAGTAAATGATGGGAAATTATTATGGATTTTATTCCTGGTGGTACGAGAAGCGAATCAGAAACCAATGGTAAAAACACTAATGTCTTAAGAGCTTCTTGAGCCCGCAGCCATGAGTTTCACGTACTTGGGCGCACACTAAAATAACCAGGGCCAAAGTAACTGCGAATGACTAAGTGTCCCTCAGATCCCTGCCTCGAACCTTAATTGTAGGTACTGTTTTTGTCGCGAAGACTTAACAGAAAGTCGGGAGGAAAAAGTATACTTTAAAGAATTTTTAACAACCGATTAAAAATAGAAATGGCTTGGAATTGTAAAGACGCATTTCGAAGTCAAATGGAATTCACAATGGACTTGGGTGGGTATGTAAAGAAGGAGATCAAATATCAATTATTAGCCTCTAGAGAGACGCAGTTGCACAATAAGAACAAATAACTTTACCCCGTCCCCGTCCACCGTTCTTCCTCAGCATTTGTTCCTTCGCGGCCCTTGGTCACGTCCTACAGTCTGTCGCAGTCTGTCGCTCGCCAGCCGGCCTGCCTGCTCTCTATTAGCTGCGCGTTTTATTCAAATCGCCGGGACGCGCTGCGCCTGCCCGACCTGTTTCTGCGCGCGCGCGCGAGCCTGCCACGCGCCTGGTCGTGCGCGCAGCCGGTCCTCACCGCCGCCGCCGCCGTCATCGTCGTCGTCGTCTTCCCTGCCGCCATTACCGCTAACGACGTTAGCAGCCGCTCGCCGCCGCTACCGGCTGAGTTTACCTCAGAGCCAGCATTACCGCTGACTCTGCAGCGACTCTTACCTGGTGGTCCCAGTATTCGAGACCCAACAGTGGTGAATTTGTATCACTCGCTAGGATAGATAATAGATCGCATTCAGCCGCTGTCTAGAGGAATTCTAGCGACTGATTGCTGCCAACGCTCATTTTCTTTGGTTTCTCCGGTCAAGAGTCAATACCAAAGCAGTACCCTAACAAATAGGCCTCGTGCCGCGAGCTATCTTTCTTTCCTCTTCCTTGACCTATCATCACCCCTTACACACACTTCCATGCACTACAATCACACATGTAAAGAGAGCATTTAGGAACATAGAGCTAGTCCCGGCTGAGGCGGTGCCCCCGTTGGGGGCGATACATGGCGATACTCTTTAGCCGAGAAATATGATTGATTTTTTCGTGTTTCCGGGCGCGTCAACTGCTTTTCTCATTAGTCCCGTTAGTGTAGTGCATGTTTTTTTTCGGGAGATGGCGGTGATCTTCCCCCGCTGGATTGTGAGATTCGGCGCCGACCTACCGTCGGCTAGTCGGGTTTCCCCGTAACCAGGACTCTCCCACCAGCGGGGTACCGCCCCAACCGGAACAAGCTCTAAGCTCCCGACCGGTCTCCCGGAATATGTGGTAGTATAGTGCATGTTAGTGTAAGTGTGTGTGTAATTGGGAGACGATAGGACAAGGAAGAGGAAGGAAAGATCGCGCGCGGTCTGTGGCCCGTTTGGTAGGGTACTGCTCCGGCATTCGCCTGGTGTTGATCGGAGAAACCACTGAAAACTACCGATCAGAGCAGCCGGTCGCTAGAATTCTCCTCCAGACACCAACTGAATTCGACCTAGTTGAAAATCTAGTGTCGAAAATCCTGCCGCCGTCAGGACTCGAACCTAGGACCTCCCGGTCAGAGGCGCTGCAGTGACATGAGTTGATGCACCGAGCTACCGCTCCCGGTACCGAGAAACATGCAATAGCGATGGATCTATTCCTGTAATTTCTTGCAATCATCAACTCCACATCTATAACGTCAATACCACCTCCATGAATGTTAACTAAACCCCCTCAAGAGTCTGACAAGTCGAATGTGCCAGTCTCCTCTATTAGCCTGACTATAACTTCCATCATCTTGCAACTCTCTCCAAGTTTCGTACTACCTCCATCAACACCATAAAAACCTCCATCGACCGCTCACCATCTTCAATGCCCATCATTTCCATAAGATACTTATAGCTATGTAGAATTTTGTCATTGTCTGGAGGGCAATTCCAGCGGCCGGCTGCTCTTATTGGTACTTGTCAATGGTATTATTTTTCTTCGATGAATACCAGGCGCATATTGGGCCTCGGGGCGCAAGCGAATCTTCTCCTCTCCCCTTACAGCCACACATACTTGATGAAGATGATAATGTTGATGATGTAAGCCCGTTGAATCCTTAAAAGGGCAAGAGCCTCTTGCGAGAGCACAGGGGTGGTTCTGTTAAACTCTTAAATCGAACCAGTCCTCAAAAGAGTTTTAGTTTTTATATTAACATTTACACTTTATTTACACTTGCACTTATTCACATTTAGCACTTCCTTTCACTAATGCTGTTTGTCATTTGTTTCTCTTGAGTCTTCCAGGTTTCCCTGTTCCTTGCTATTCTTGACCATATGTTGCCATAAACATTCTTATAAAAATGAGCCGATATGGCTCATTTTTATTTAGGATGTCCTCTGCTTCTTTTTCCCTGTCTTGGGTCCCAGGTTGTTAACACACATGTCCATCTGTCATCTTTTAATCTTGCCACGTGACCACCCCATTTCCATTTTAGTTGTTGGCCTTGCTCTTAAATCCTTTAAACCGCTCTGTTTACCAATTTCTTCACTCTTTACTTTATACTTTAGTCTTACTTGCCCTAAACTACTGCATTTATCAGGATCTTAAAACATTTCCCAGCAGGGGCAGTGCCCCGCTGACGAAGAAAGAGGGGAAAAATCAGCAAGCCGACGTGTATGTCGGTGTCGGATCTCACGTTCCTGCGGTGGATGTACACCTTCACATCTCGACTATAGCATAGTCTACAGTCACGGAACAAATGATCGAAGTATTTGACGCGTGCGGACGCACAAAATATATCTTAATGATGGATCCTGCATCCTCTTAGGGCCCAACACTCCGATCTATAAGTTGCTATAGCCTCCAACGCGAGTCCATCATGATAACCGTCGCCTCGACTACCACTCTTTATCCACCTGACCGTCTGGCTTAATCGGGGTTGGGGAACGGGGGGGGAGGGCCGGGGTGGCGGGAGTGGCGGGGGCGGCGGGCGCAGGGCGGGCCCCAGTTGACTGCTGCAGGTGCCCGCCGTGCCGGCTCCTGCTGATACCGTTTGCGGGAAGGCCGGTTGCAAGGCGGCGCTGCCCGAGTTTTGCTGTTCCTTCTGGGACGGCGGCGAGCGGGAATGTTATCGAACCACTAAACGCCGCTCTGAGGCTTCGTAAAATTTGGATGGGTTTTACTTTCATTAACACGACTCACGGATCTATTTTGACGTTTAGATAAAACCTATATCTATGCATGTGTCTGAAAAAGAATTATCACGCCTTAAAACAGTTATAGATTTCAATTTGAATTATCTTAGAATGATCTAGAATACCACCCAGGAGCTGCTAATCTGTTAGAATGCTTTAGAGCACGGAAAATATTATATCCCTACTAAGTTATAGATATATTTGAAATTATTTGAATTTGTTTCAAGTAAATTAAAAATATATTTCAAAATAATTTCAAATATATTTTTTACTCAAAATGTAGCTGTTCAGATTTAAACTTAATTTGAAAATTTTATTGCGAAGTACATTCGCGTTTGATAAAAATTGAATTTGAATACTAGTCGTGGGATATCAACAACGGTAAAGCAATTATGAGACCCATAACCTTCTGATGTTCGCGTAATAATTAATATTTACAACCTCAATGCATCAGCATCTGCATCAGAAAAAAACAGCAACTTTTTGGTTATCTAGGGATGAGCTCGTTCTCAACGATGACGTTTAAGTCATCTTCATAGGAATACCTTCTTCACTATCGCCTAATTTGGAAATATTTTCCAGGAATTTTCAAAAATCGCAGAGCAATTTAAATTTATTGTTAGCTTTTTAATAAAGGGCGGATGAAACTTATAAGAAACTACCTGTCTGAATTATCAGAATATGCAAATGCATTTCTATCTCTGACAATTTCGTTTGACATCAATTCTATAATAAAGATGTCATTGTTGACGTCCTCTTCTGGAACACATATTACTACACATTATTGAAAGCCTGGAAGTAGGATTGCTTCGTATAATGTTCGTTAATTTTCATTGTCATGATGATGACATTACCAACACGCCGAAAACATACTGTGACATCTTCAAACAGAAAAAAATTAAACGGTTCTAAAAAAAAGTTTTCTATTCATACTCCTAAATGAATAAAACAATTGCACATAATATGCTTCTAAAAATTGTTGCTTAATAGAAACGAAGTATTGTAGGTATTCTGACAATATCAAAGAGACTCATTGAAGAGATTGCGAAAATGGGGTTCATCCTATGATCCTTTCGCTTGAAAACAATCTGTACCTTTCAGAATTGTCAAACACTTGTTTTTTTTTGTTTTGGTTTTTTGTTTTGGTTTCTTTGCGTGATTGGGTATATAATCTAAAGGTCTTGGTCTGCGATTACTACTTCTACGAAACATACGTAAACAATAATTGAAACTGTATAAAAGTTGATTATAAAAAATAATTAAGGTCCATTTTTTGGCTGCATGTAAATTATCTTTTATCGCAACTTCGATTGACATTATTCATTTCTGCTTTCATAGCCCGCTTCACGTCATGGCTTTCTACAAAAATTTGGGTTTCCTAGATCGATGGGTTGGGCCCTAAGAGGATACATGATCGTCATCACTCGGCCCTAATAACGAAAATGGGAACATGATACTGAAGGAAGAGTCTTACACCATTCCTAGTTACCCAGCGCAGCTCCGATATTTGCCTGGAAATGATCAAGGAAAATACAGAAAACCACTGCTCCAAGCATTCAGGCTACGAGATCACTTCTTGCAGTCGCCACGACGTTAAACACATTAAATCGACGACGTTAAACACATTAAAGAAATGTTCGGCAGCTGGCAGGGGGGGGGATCGAACCCGCGTCCCAATCACAGGTACGTTCGAGCCGTAAGCGGTAGCCTTCACGCTCGCTGCTACTGGTTTTATTGATATTAGGGAATATCAAGGAGAAGTATTAAACTCCTTTCAGTCCAGAAGTACATGTCTAACAAATAAAACATTCGTGAGACAACGCTGTGTGTAATGTTCTTACTTTATCTTGATTTTATTTTTTTCATAAAAAACACAGAAGAAAAAACATATGTCAGGCTCGTGAGAGAAGTATTAAAGAAAATTCAAAATTTTCCTAGTTTTTAATAATAAATATATCCAACCAATATGAAAAATCCGTGTATTTTACTATAACGTTATGGTGGAAATAAATACAGTTAAATTTCATTATCCATACTGTGCATCGGTAATGTACATAATAACTATTGTTATTAATAATTGTAATAGTTCAGATGAGTTAAGTTTTCTAATAGAAACCTGGTTTTGATTTTTTGAATATTGTTTTAATTGTTATAGTTTTTCACAACGTATGTGCATATTATGGTCCAAATGTGTTCTTTAACCAGAGTACGTCGTCACAAGCATAACACCCCTCGTAGGCAGGATACGTTTCATGTACCTTCAGTCCTTTCCACCTTTGGTGGTGTAAGAACATCTTTAGTGAACCATGATATGCGTTTTTTTTTACAAATCACGAAGTGAAACAACACTTACTTTTCATTCGAGCAGAGCACGGCCCTTGACACTTCATTAACAGAATCGCTCTTTTCCTTAGTGCCCCTTAGTCCGGTTCTAAATCGCGCTCCCCGTAAACAGCACGCGATTAAAAAACAGCCAGCCCCCGGGAGAAGGCCGCTTCCTATTTGCATCCTTCATCGCGTCCGTGTTGACACCGGCGTCCGCAGCCATCGCGTGCCTGGCACAGGAATCCCGTGGCTCGTGGGAGGGGGGCACCCGGGTGTGATGTGGTGGGGTGGGATGGGTGAGTGGGGGATTGTTGAGGAGGGCGTGTGGATGGGTGGGTGAGTGGGCGGGCAGGTAGGTGGGTGGGTAGGTAAATGAGAGCGGTTGTGTGTGTAAGTATGTACGTACGTATGTATCGGGCAGATGAGGCGTACGGATGGGAGGGTTGGATGGATGACGGTGGATCGGTAGGTATGTGGGTGGGTTGGTGGGTTGGTGGGTAGATGGGGGATAGATGTATATATGTATGGGTAGATGTCAGCGAGCGAGGGGGGACGTGGATGGGTGGATAGATCGATGGCGGTGGACGGGCGTGGGGGGGGGGGGGGCGATGGCGAGCGGGCGGCGCCTCGTGCGTTGGTTTTTGCCACGCGTCGACACCTTTATGACGAACAACATTCCTCTAAGGTCGCTCCGCCGCGCTATACCGCCGCGGTGTCGGACCACAATGCCCGGGCGCTCTTTCTCTTTTATTCCACGTCAATCGCCCCTGCCCCACCCTTCTCCTCCCCCTCCTCGCTGCTCTTGCTTTTCGCACTACCCCATCTCCAGCACAGTGCAACATGGCACTATTGTCCGCGGACCAAAACCCATTAATCACCATGTAATATTTTCGTTATTTTTGTTATTCCAGGAAATTTCTCTAACGTGATGATGGTATCCAAGTGTCGGAGAACTGGTTCTAGTTATAAAATGATTCACGATTTAGTGGATATAATTATTTAGTACGTGATTTGGCTGCCATCCACTCAAGTATTGGAAAGTGAATACATAATACTACATGGGTTGGACAAAATATACTTACATACATGTTTTATGCTGGATTCCAACGCCTATCCCTAGCACAGTCTACACAGTTTACATCCCTTAAAGGTACTAGTATTAAAATAAACTTTTAGTTTAACGGTACTGGTATTAAATTAAAACCACTTTCAGTGGTCAATTTCTCGCTATCAGACCAGCTCATTCTAATTACTTAATTTGATATTGACAGGCAATGAATGTGACCACAACATTGGGTCAACGACAGTACTGGTGTCGCAGGGTTATTTTATATCTCATGAAGTTGCGTCCTTGGAGCAATAAAGTTAATTTCCTCCCGAAAGAAGACGTAGTAAATATTTTCACCACCTTAATAAATCCATCCTTGTCGACCTGGAGTAAGGAGGCTAGTAAGGTAAACAACGATCAATCGAGGACGACAGTACGAGTACAAGATGCTTTGCAAGTAATGATGAGCTACTCAATATCTGCGCTTCCGCGAAGTCGTTTAAATTGCAATATTCGCGCTCCGTCCTTCATGATAACTTCCTTTGAGATATAGGCGATTTGATTTACCTGCAGAAATTCTTCACCATCGCCTCCTGAATATTGTATTGATCGATAATATCTGAAGCATTTTGCTCCGAAACGCTCCAGTAATGAGCTATAGTTGTTTAGAGATACACGTCTGTTGAGGATCACTAGCAAAATTTGGCATTTCCTGAGTGATGCGTTGCACATTATTCTACGCTTCACGAGGAAGAAATTAAATTATTAAATAAGAAAATTTCTTACATTAGTATTTTGTTTTGCAACTATTTTTTAGCATTTCTATAACATCAAATCTGTAGTTTGTTTCATGATCCAAATAAGTTTTCTACGACTCGGGAGCGAAAATTTCTAGTTATCAACTAACCCCATTTGATGGTACCATTATTATAATTCAACTATGAATGAGAAAGTAGTGGGTAGGGAATCTAGAGTTCAAGAAAACGAGCGCCGATTATAATTCTACCCCATACATCATATATAGTTTTAACTTTTTTACGATAAATAAGAAATATCAAAAGCTTTTCTAGTCTCCACAATGACGAAACAGCAAGTTTTAAATTATGTTATTTGGAGTCAGTAAAACAACGCGGCCGACCTTTATCTGCTCCCTCCGGAGCTCTTTACATGTTGCCGCAGAGCTCTTGAGAGACGCGAGATGCAGGCATTGTTGACGGAAAGTCTAGTTCAGTCTAGCAGTTGTACAAAATGGATCGCAATTAAAATTCATACACCTTGTCAGAGTAATTGTGCCTCGAAAAGAAAATCTGTCAAATCGTATTTCGTTTTTTACTTTTTGATCATCCGATGGAGGAGAGTTGAAGCGGATAATGGGAGTCATATCTACTTAAAGAGATCATTAGCAATTTTTTGCACATTCCGTGCACTACATTACTTTCCATTTGATCAAGTTCCTCCGAAACACGTTCAAATTCTTTCATAGTAAAGGTAACTGTCCTCATTTTCACAAGTATCTCGTTACTTCACTGTAACAATACGGATACATTTATTTCGAGGGCCATCTTCCTGAAGAGAAAGTATGGCGTAACATAAGAACAGACTTTCAGGTCATAAGGTTCACGTAAAGATTTCATTTGATAATAGAGCATATCATGAGTAGGTAACTAAGAAATACCACCAATCAACTGAAAATAAAAGAAAGCGACGTTGAAGAAATAGGCAAATGTGGATATGTTACGTTCTTTTATAATTTCAGAAAAGCATTTGCAATCCTCTTTTGAATGCAATGGATTCAGACTAGCCTATCGAATGTATTATTTGAGTTACCCATGACGAAAAAAAAACTCTTGATATTTGAGGATTTTCTTGGATATTAGGGAAAAGTGCCAAAATACCTTGGATCATTTCTTACAATGAATATAATTAAAGAAGTTGTGCAATAAGTTGCCTCGCAATTCCCTCGGAGAAGAATAATATCTTGTTCCGATAACTCAAAACGAACGAACGAACACCTAGATTTAAAGAACCGATAACTATTTAATTCTTTTAAACAGTTTCCCTCAATTAAATACCGTTTAAATGTTAAATATTTGTTCATCCAGTGTGGCAAAATACCACACTGTGCACCGAACCCTCTTGAGCGTTGGGCAGCTGAACAATTGTGTCGCCTTCCAGTTCTTCAGGTCCGACTCCTCTCCTACGAGCAGCCGGCTGCCAAAACCATTAACGAGAAGGGGTAACAGGCGAGCCGCCGGCGGAGGAGATGACGGAGGCGGGCGGTGCGTCTGAGCCGAAGGAGAGGGGCACGTGCTAAGAGTCAGAGAGCCGCCCCGAGCTACCAAGAGCCCCCGAATGGACCGGGGGAGGGGGGATGTCCAGGCGGGGAAGGAGGAGGGCTGAGAGAAGGGGGGACGCCCATCACAAGAAGTAGCCCGGCTGTGGTAAACATGTAGGGCAGGTGCTGGTTGACAGTTCAACAGACTTGACCAGAATTGATGCGTAGTAGTTAATGCTGCAACCAACCGCAATATTATACATGTATAATAAATTTATTGTTTTTATTGAGATATTTGTTCTGTTGTTATTATAGACTACCCGCTAATTTACGAACTGAAAAATCTTAATAATACTGTATCCAAAAATGTTTATAGCTCATTTTTTTCCTTCTCACTATTTTACAACCATTATCTGGGACCTACGACCAACTTAATGGATGAACGTGATCATAACACTGAGGAAAAATGGTGAACTTCGATTCAGTATTTCAGGTGTCGTGAACAAAGTTCATTAAATTCGACAGGGAATAGCTGTTTTCCTGTTCACGACTGCGACCACATGTGTCCTAACGGTGGCCACATGAGCCTGCGGTTGCGCAAGACACATGCCTCAACCAGCCAACGCGATTATATACTGCTGGGCGCAACGTTCAGAAACAAGAGTGGCAGGTATTTTGGATGGAAAAAACTAGAAGCTTCCCCCGAATTCCGCTCGGGATGTGTTCACTGTCCACGGATAGAAGAAATACGAAATGCATAAACAATCCGCGCGCGCCGCGTTCATGATATTCATGCTCTGAAAGCCAGTCTTGTTCTGAGGAAACCTGCGAGAATGGAGCTACATATCAGCGAGTGCACCGGGGAGCCGCGTGGCAGCCGGACGCGACTATCATTCGCTGCCCACGGAGTAGACGCGAGGACGTAACTTTGGGTCCGCGAACGCGAGGACGGAGCTCATATCCGCACGCGAACTTGAGCCTCGGAGCGAGTTTCTTCTCTCTGCTTGGTAATGCGAGACACGTAAAGCGCGCGGACGGGAATGAGTGCGAGTTGGTTTGCAGGGCGCGAGGCGAGCACACTATTGTTCGCTTTGGCAATCTTACGTGTTAAAATGAAAATAACAAACGTGCACGTGTGTTAACGTATTCTTTACTAGGCATAAAATGACTGGGTATGTATATGTGATACACTTATTAATTTCCTGCAAGCAGTTTCATAATTATGTGTTCGCACAGCTGTGGGGATTGAATTTCACTTACTTGCGACTTCTCGCAGTCTCCGTTAGTGCAGACATAATGAAGTATCTTCATTTTGCATACACTAAAAGCGTTTTATCTGTAGTGAAAATTGTAAAAAGAAAAAAATTGGGTGGTTTCTTACAAGAACCAAACAAGTCCAAAATTCCATATTTTGAGATATTTCACCAAGTTATTCCCTACAATCGACTGCTGGAACATTTCCTTTTGGCAAGTACCAAACACATTGAAAGATATGAGGCGGGAAAAACCATAAATTCATTAGTATGCGCGTGTACGCTAGGAAGTTTTTTATACCTCCTGAAAAATCTTGAATTTTTACTAGATTTGTTCTTGTAAAAAAGACCTTTAATTATTTAAATTAGTATATATTTAACTCATAAGGAATTGGTCACATATACCGTTCACCTTGCAAGTGTCAAAAAATGTAAAAGATATTTGAGAGAACATTGTTTGCATTTATTGGTACATATGGTGTCCGACTTTGGTGTGACATTCACAAATAAAAGGGATTTAAACCTATATAAAAACAAGTCGAATTATGCAACGTTCTTTTCTAACGTATAAACTTATTTCATTCACATTTTTCTTACAAAACAAAAGACTTAGATGAAATAATTCTGGGTTAACGAGTAGAAGTTACGGGATCAATTACCCCAGGAAACTGGAATCCAGCAGATTACATTTCAAATGTACGTACTACGCGATGTCTCTACGCATTCCTGTCTGACCGTCGTGGAGCGCTCTTGACCAGAAGTCCAGTGCGTCCATGTGCTGGTTCTTTCAGTTAATCAACCGACCATTCGTCTTCCTGTCTACCTACTTAATCGTTTGCGCGAACGGGTTTTCTCGTGGACAAAATAAGTTCTTTTCTGCAGGTTTGGTAAAGAGGAATTTCAATCACAGGGGAAAATATTGGCTTTCAAAATTAATCGAACTTTTGGCGAGGGAAAACAAAAAATTCTCTTCCTGGTTTAGGGGAGATGCGGCGTAACTGACAAGTACCGGTCCTTTCTGCTTTAGGTCGTATTTGTCAACTTAATGCGCTCTCCGATCTGGGAATATTGTTCATATAATCTTTCCACGAGGAATTATCCACGTGGTGAAAAGAAGCAGAACCATACCGACAAACGAAACTTAATAACAAATGAAGAACGACAAGAAGAAAGTCGATCAGAATGCAGATAGACATAGAGATACTTTTTTTATTATCTGTGGGTAGGTGTATGCAACCTGGTGGCAGAACACTACAATTTACAAATATTATAATTAAGAATATTACTACAATATAACTTTGAATTATTTAAAATAATAATATCAATGTCAATAATGACAACAATAACAGCAATAATAATCACAACAACAATAGCAATAATTCTACATTTTATGGCTATCCTATACAGATATATTAAACTAATAAAAACATGACAAACTACACTTCACAACACGACTACACACTTCAATACAAACACTACGTTGACTATGGTTATATTTTGTATTTCATAAATTAATGCATTTAATAATAATAATAATAATAATAATAATAATAATAATAATAATAATAATAATAATAATAATAATAATGCTGTAACATACTACGCAACAGCGTCAGACGATGAAGTACGATTTGGTGATCTCATCCGTTTGAAAAATTGTTCACAACACAGCTAGGTTTCATCATAACCTATTAATTCTCTCGAGGAAAAAAAATCACTTGGTACTTCTTTTGAATTTAAACGTATTAATAATAAAAAGAAACAAATAAATAAGTAAATAAATAAATAAATAATAAATAAAGCCATTCCAAGGCCGGCGGGCGGCGCGAGTCATCGGCCGACCTCCAGCAGCCGTTTCCCCGGCCCTCCCGCCATCCCACCACTGCTCGAATTACGAGCGTCATCAATCGCGGGCGGCGTTTGCATAAGGGGCCGCGGGCGGCACGTGCCTCCGTGGGCCGCCAACTTCCCCGCGTCGCACCTCAGCCGCTCAGGAGCTCCCTTGCCGCCCCCCCCTATGCCCACCCGCTCACCTGCCCGTTCAACCGCCAGTCCACCGTCTTCGCGGTCGTGGACGTGGTCGCGGTGGGAAACGTGGTTGTCGTGGAAAACGTGGTTGCGGTGGAAAACGGAGTCGTGATCAAAGACATGGACGCTGCTCTGAGATGGCGTCGTAGTCGATGATGCGGTCTTGGCAGACACCGTGATCACTGCCGAAGACGTGGTCATAGACAAGGACAAGGTCACAGTTGAAGCGTATTCTCGGTGGAAAACGTGGCTGCGGTGGAAGACGGAGGCGTGATCGAAGACATCAACGCTGTCTGACATGCCGTGGTTGAAGATTTGGACTTGGCAGAGGACGTGATCGCGATCGAAGGCGTGGTTGCTGTCGAAGACGTGATCGTAGACGAGGACGAGGTCGCAGTTGAAGCGTATCTTCGAAGACGTGGATTCGATCGATGATGTGGTCGTGGACGATGATGCGCCCATGATGAAGGTCGCGGCCTCCTTAGAAGACGTGATCGATCGTGGTCGATTTCGAAGACAGGGTTGAAGACTTGGTCTCGCCCAAAACGTGGTCTCGATCGATGATGTCGTCGTCGAGGGAAAGATCACGGTTGAAGACGTGTTTCTATGGGGACGTGACCGTGGTCCATCACATAAATAAGGTTGAAGTCGTCTTGGCACAGAACGTGGTCGCTGTCGATAATGTTGGTTGAGGAGGTGTCTCAGTCCAAGACATATTCTCGTTTGAAGACTTAAGCGCAAAGGAAACAAGGTCGTGATTGGACGCGTGGTTGAAGCTCAAAACATGGTGTCAATCGAAGATGACATGGGCAAGGGCGTGGTCATGTTTCAAGGGCGTGGTCAAAATTCGCGAGACCCGTGCGTTCTGGAATTCCTCAGATCCTCCACATCACAAAACATCACACTTGGGACGCCTCGAGTCCTCCGCATCACATCTTCCATGGGCTACAGGCGGAGGCGATTTTTGCTGATTAAGGAAACTCATTCTTGGGAACATGCTAATGAATTCCTAGAACTGTTGGCTACATTTTTCTGTAGACAAGTGTGCACGTAGATAGTAAATAGTTTAAATCGAAGATCTTTTTCTGCACGGGATCTAATGCATGAGGTATTGTGGTCATAAATTATTCTTACAAGATGAAAGACCAGAAGGCTGAATCCCAATTGAAATTTTACTCTTGTCACTCTAAGGGAGACCATAAGGTACATGTAGAGGATACAACGTAACATCCTCTTCACATGTAAACGTGAAGATCACTACTCTATCGTGTCATCAATTAATCTGAAAACAACTTGAATGTTTTTACGTATCTTGTTGAATTTTTGTCTAAGCGAATTCCGTATAGTTAATCATAAAGAAAAGTAAATAGTTTGTTACGATTATCAAGACTTCGGATATATAAGGGCAACTTCACCCAGTATTACAAAAGTAAAATACCTATTTTTCAATGGATTGAACTAATTTATATCACCTCAAAACATTTTTTGCAGTTGTCACACATCGATTTCACCCTACTGGTCTGAATTCATTTGATAATCCATTATCATACGCTCAGTTTGTTTCATCAGTCTCGGTTAACTAGCTGTCTTTTCTGACTTCGAATCCCCGACGTGAAGACTCGTTTTGATCTGTGCCGTTTTATTTCAAATTTCTCCAATCTCAAGATTCCATTCCGTTGGGATGCCTGGTACTCCCACGCTTAGTACTTGCCAACTGGCTCCAGACACGCGGATCCCACGCGCTCTAACACACAGCATAAAAATTTGAGGGTTGATTGGCTGGCATACAGAACAAGTTTGAAAGATTCATTGCACGAGCTTGGAATATGCAAAAATAACCGGCCACTGTAACCGTTGTGGCTGCCGAGAAAAGTTTTACACAGAAGCCAAATTGACATCGGTAAAATACACAAGAAACTTTTGACACTTTGTTTTCTCAAAAACATAAGGTACTGGAAAATACAGCAATATGCAAATCGAATCAAATAAACTACATATACTTTAGAGGTTATGTTAGTTGTATTCTTGTATGAATGTTTGAAATTCATGAAGCGAGAAAATTTAGACAGGTTTCTCACAAAACCATTAACAGTACAATTAAGCTATCTTTTAGGTTAGTATCTCAGCGAGGTAACGATTTAATGTAACGAGGATGGAGGCAATGCAACTTTGTGATGACTTCATTTCTATTTCGTATTGTTGTAAATACTTTTGTAAACCCGTTTAATAAATTAAATTGAATAATTCAATAAATTATTGATTATTGCATTTTGATCATTAATACTTCATAAAATGCATTTTCGTAAAATAAATTTATAAAGTAGTGGTGCTAGGTGGTGACTTCCAATGGAAAAGATTACCATTCGCAATAACGATGTTTATTAGATATAAAGACAGTTCAATGAATGTATTCGAAACGATGTGAATAACCTACTATACTAAACAACACTATTTGAGTTAAACATGGGATTGTGATACGTCAATGTGAATAATACCGTGTACAATTAATTTGAGATATGATTTTGTAGGGTATCTGCCGTAATACCCAAAAGTCACATGGAGTTTTTTACAGTCCGACGTTAAAATACTGACGGACATCAGATACGAGATCGTTCAGGACACATGACTTACAGCACTCTTCTTGGCAGAGAATTCGGGCGACTCAGATACTAATTAGCGATTCTCTACCACCGAATTTTAATCTAAAACCTCCTGATCAGCAAAATTTCAATTGAGAAAACTTGTCTATCAATTTTGATCTCGTAAGAACTACAGAAAGAAATACGTTAAATTAGATTCATTGTCGCTAATATTAACAATTACATTACAGAGGCCATTAATAGAGTTTCTTTTTTAAAAATCAAATACACTATGCAATCTGAGAGTATGAAGTACCTGTACACTGTAAATATAATCTATAAGTCAACATTTTAAATTTAAAATCAGACATTGAAATCAAGTTGGTTGCTTCAGTCTTCCTTGTCTTCTCCATTCAAAATTCGTTAAAGGAAGATCCAAACTGCCGAGATACTTTCAATGAGTTAGGGCAGCTTAATAATAACCAACATTCTGTTAATTCGACCAGTAAGGGACAATAACCTATATTTCATACATATAATATAAAGATCTTAGAAATTCCCTCAAATCAAACACAACATTCAAATGCTATACATACCAGACCTTAGAGCTGCGTATACAGGATGCAGGTAGAAGAGTTCCTCACCTCTCACCTGAAAAATGAATTAATTTACAATTTTATTTTTCCTTATAAAAAATACAACAATGAGGGCAGTTTGTTTCCTCGACGTTTTTATTTAAACATGAGATGGAGTCATGTAAAGCCAGGCGCTTGCAATACTGTTCTCCTGACTGTTCAACACAATGGTTGCTAGGAATGAGGAACACACTAGAAATAGTGCATTCGATGACACGAAATGCTTTTACATGTCACAAGATGAGGTTCTTTGAGGTTGATAGTGCAGAGCAGCCATTAGATCAGCTGTGAGCCACCTATGAGTCCCAATTATTGTTTTATAAAATATTCATGTCGTTTTAACATATTTGTTTGGCGTCCACAAGCGTGGATCTTCATTCTAATGAATTGAATTTGTCTGAAAAAGACAAATTTCATTGCATTAAATGAGAAACTAGTGGCCTGCAGCATCAAAAATTCTGCAGAAGAAAGACACACAAAATGGTTTTCAAAAAGCAACAAGTTCTCAAGAACAAAATTATATATGTTATAATTAAATTTGACAAAAAAATCTACAGGAATACTGCAATAACATATTGCACTACTCCTGTAGACTGTTTAGTAGTAGTGCTAAGGATAGTACAACAGTTCTTTCCTTAGTAGCAAGAATATCAAAATAATTGATGTTCCATAAGGCAATACGTGCATTGCAAACATTTAATTGTGGGAAGCCTCTTGCTGTCGCCAGACGCCACAGAGGATAAGAATTTAGACGGTACGTACAGTATGGGAAGAGGTGGAATAACACTTACAAATATTTGCATATTTTTATCCAAAATCGAAATTTTAAATTTTTTAAGATTTTTCTCGAGTTCTGGATTATCTAGTGAAACCGTAGACATCGTTCAGAAGCCCGGAGCTGCATAAATTTCTTTTAATTTCTACGCGCATTGGAATTTAGTGTTAGATGTTTTTGGATTTCCCCGTTGTTCCTGGGTATCTAAAGAAACCCCACACATGGCCGGAAGCTGTATAGTTTTCTTAAAATTTCAGCGCTCTTTAGAAATTAGAAATACTCATCAATGTTATATTAATGATAAAGCATGCCTTCATTTTTTTATTTTTATGAAGTTTATTATTTGATCCACACAAGTAAGAGTTATGTGGCACAAATGTTCTTCCACACTCACTTCATTTAAATGAAAAAGAATCAAATAGAATTTAAGGAATAAGTTGATTATCACATCTTTCATCTAGCAACACAATTCTCTCATCTGCTCTCCAGCCGCAGAGCACTTGTGCATTTCAACAAGCAAGTGAAGGAGTAAAAGTCTATCCAAAACGCTCGCTCGCAAATAAATTCGAGCGAGAAACTTCTTCACACATTTTGGCTTCGGTGGTATAATGATTAACGTATCGGGCTGTTGTACCCAAGCGGATTTAAACCCGATCGAAGCCGTATACTTTTTTAATGAAATATCCTTCGTACGCCTTCCTTCGGAGTGGAGTTAAAGCCGGCTGTCCGATGTTGTAGATTTACTGCATGTGAAAGATCGTCAAGCCTAAAAGAAGCCTTTGAGCTAAATTCAAATCGCCTATTTCGTCACGCGAGTGATACCTTTCTCCCATAGATGGCGCAAGGAGCGTAGCGAAATTTGCGAGGTCAGACGCAAGAGCGGGCCGGATGGCCTGAGTCTCGATACGAACAATTAGGCATGAATTCAACAGAACACACGCGACCAAAAAACTGTCAACAGTGAAGGCGGTTCGTGTCACTTATTTTGATGTTCCTTATTTCTCGCCACACGTTTCTCGCAACGCGTCTCTCTGTGTAGTCCGTTCTGGGCCTAAAAGTACGTCTGCGACGGCGTCCTCCGCGAAGCCCGCCCGCCCGCCCGCCTGCCGCGCCAGGAGACTGAGCGACCGTCTCGCCGCATTAACGAAGCCCTTTCAGAAAAGCCCGCTCGATCAGCGCGCGTTGGCGGCACCCGTGGCAATAATTTACACTTTGACAGGCGCGCGCCGATGTAACGAACCTCCCGTCCGACGGGGGGCGCGCGGCGGCGCCCAGTGGGCTGGAAAGGCCCGCACACACGCACACGACGCGCGCAGCGCTTCTATTTTTATCTCTTCGCTCCTACGTACCTACGTATAGTAAATGATTCATTGATTGTTAGTCATTTCGGGCGCGTCAACTAATATGGTCATTAGTCCCGTAAGTGCAGTGCGTGTTTTTTTGCTCGGGAGGTAGCGGTGGTCTCCCGCTAGATGGCCAGATCCGGCGCCGACCTACCGTCGGCTAACTGGATTTTACCTAACCAGGTATATCCTGTCAACGGGACCGTTCTCACGGCATGTGTGTCAGTCTAGTGCATGTTAGTGTAAGTGTGTGTGTGTGTGTGTAAGGGGTGAGAATTGGACAAGGAAGAGAAAGGAAAGATCGCTCGCGGGCCGTGACCCGTTTGGTAGGGTACTGCTCCGTCATTCCTCTGGTGTTGATCGGAGAAGCCACAGAAAACTACCACCAGAGCAGCCGGTCGCTAGAATTCTCCTCCATACAGCGACTAAATTCGACCTAGCTGAAAAACTAGTGCCGAAAATCCTGCCGCCGTCGGGGCTCGAACCTAGGACATCCCGGTCAGAGAACTGAGCATGCACTGAGCCGCCGCTCCCGGTCCATAGTAAAGATAAGTTGGTGTAACTCTGCAGCCGATGGTGACGATTTTTCGGCGGAAAATCTCGAATTGTGAGTCCCTGATTCCGAAAATGGCTCCCTACCCCGATCAATGCCAGGCGAATACCAGATCAGTACGTTAACAAACTAGTCACGGACCATGTGAGATAAATCCTTCCTCATCCTTACCTTCTCCCCCCACACACTTACATGCTCTACAAAACCACACATGTTGGGAGCTTAGACCTCGTCCTTAGTGCCCCGCTACTCGTCCTTAGTACTTAGGACACTAAGGACACTTGGAGAAGGAAACTGCAAGCCGACGTGTAGTTCGGTACTGGATCGCAGGCATTGCTGGAGCTAGATATGAGAAGGTAGATTTGAATAATTAATTTCTCTGTCACGATAAAACAGATCTGTGTTCGATGATCACCCAATGAGTGATTTTTGTATATTGTGAGCGCCAAATTATGTAGTATTACGGAGGTATGGTGGGTTGCCTCTAGAAATACGTTTAGAGTTAATAATATATTTTAAAAATTTCACCTTTATTTTATATGTAACCACAGCGATTTTTAAAATGAAAATGAAGCCGAAATATGGTCGTATTTTCTAATTGAATGAGAAAAAATGAAGATATGAATTTTGAATCTTTTGTATTCTGATAGACTGCGTAAGTATGTTTACTGATAGACTGCGTACGTAAACTATGTTTGTATGAGGAAAATGATACAAAATCAATGAGTCTGCCAATTGCCACTCCAACCATTTGCAGATCAAATATCTATAAGGCAATAATAATCTCAAGATGGTGTAGGCCTAACAACATTTCGCAATGATGTGTGATTAACGTTCCAGTCCTAATTTATCCATAGGCCTAAGATTTCCATTTTTCGCGAATAAGGGATCGATTTGTAAGGACACGATCAATTTCATTTTCAGAAAGGCACCGTCACACGCCATTCCTCGCGATGGGTCAACAATTAGATAAAAAGACGTTTTAGCATTTAGAGCTAGAGAATTATCTGAGGACCATTCCAAAATATTTTCAAGATTATCATTTATCACAAAGACAGCATGCAGAATATGAGTTTTATCAAAAGATAGCAATAAAACCGTGTCGAAGCCATAAAAATGGTTCAAGGTCAGATCCTTGGGGGGACCCGACCCCCCCCCCCCAATTACGTTTGTCAAAATACCAGAATAACGTTTCTGGTTCAAATAAACTTACTCAAAACGTCCTGAAAGTTGGCTACCAATCCAATGGACAGAAGCGTATGAAAGGCCATAATACTCACATTTTGCAAGAGCCGTTTGCGGTTAATGGTACTCGTATGAGGCTTTTATCTTTTTTATGTTATAGGTACGGTGTCTCCAGAGACTATGTTAACTTCCTTCTTCAGGTCTTCAACATTTTGAAATAAATTATGAAATTAATTAAAAATGTGTAAACTACTGAATTTTTGGTTCACTTATTTCCTACAACCTGAAACTTATTTCCTACAAACTGAAAGATTTTCCGTGTTAGAATAAAAACTCAACGTGAACATGATTTCTTATCTCTAGTACTATATTGAATGTATCTTACTTTAATTAACATAACAAGTAGAAAAATAATAACTGCACGAATAATTTAATACTTAACAAAAATCAATGGTTCACAAAAATTATAATTATTTTCATATTATACTTCAGAACTTTGATAACTTGAAGATAATTCACAAGCGCTCCTCCCCTAGGTTCCCGAATCATCGTTACCTAATTAGTTAAAAACAATGAACAACGATAAATCGATTAGGAATTAGTGTTTGTTTAAATATCTATCATAAGTGGCATGGGACATTACATATTCATAAATATGTTATCATATATATTTAAAAAGCGTACTTTAATATTACAGCCTCTGAGATGGCTCGTGGGCAACGTACTAGCTGAGCACCCGTGCTGTGGTTCCGGGTTCGATTCCCGGTCGAGGCAAAAATAGTGTTGTAGCTTTCTTTCAAAATCGTCCCAGTTTCTGTAGCTGTGTGACGAAGAAAAGCTCAAGCAGGCGGATCTTGCCAGTTACGGTGAAGAGAATACGTCATGTTCGCCTCATGTCGCGCTTACCCCCAAGCATGGGAATTTAACAAGACCCGGACATGGGGGACACCGGTAGCAGACCGGCGAAGACAGACTACCGACTCCATAACGCCAGATACATACATATGTTAATACTAAAAAAACGCTCCTTCCCAAATATTTTCTGAAACGGCCCTTGCTCCCAGACGCCGCGTTTAATTGCAAACCGCGTGGCAAATGTGGATTTCGCGTGCACGTAACTCTTCCGGCAAGTGCATACACTACGTTCACCTCGGCGCGGCGCCCGCGCAAACCGGCCGGACGGGACGGAACGGGACGGGACGGGACGGGACCCCGCGACGCGCGCCAGGGCGTGTGGGATAAGAATCTTGATCCTGTCACGGATCAGCCTGCGAAAGGCACGAGTGCAAGCTGCACGGCCACGGGCATTGCTCATGCGCCCAAGGCAAAAGCGATGCATGCAAATGCACACATTCGAGACGCGTACTACGCGGCATGCAAATTTTCTCCAGCTTATGGGAGCACTTGCGCCAAAAATGTAGAGCGTACTACTCTTGCGCATTTATTTGGCATTATAAAAGTCGCTTTCAATGCTGTTTAATTTGCCGTACATGATGCACTGAAGGCACACGTGTGGCTTTTAAGCTTCGCATCTTGTATCTGTGACCCACATCTGCCAATGCTTATAATAATCGATCTCATTGATATTTTCTTCGCAGTTAGGGTGTGGTAGACATGCGATGGGGTAATGATTTGACGAGGGCTGATTTGATGGCGGAAAACTTTTCAAAAACAAGAACAAAATATAATTAAGAATTGATAGCGAATCTAATTTTAATATGCGTTCATTTTTAGGAAGGACGATTTTGCTATTAGTAACTTCATCTTTATTGAGATGCCTCTTGAAGATACCGCTTCCATAACTTCCCAACGATCATTAAATTTTGATCAGATTTATTCATCAATAGATTTACTATTTATGGAAGTCAAAATAGTGTCTGGTAGCAGTGTTTTGACTTCCCTCAATTGGAGGTAGTTCAGATGATGATGGTCAACTTATCCTGAGCAGCTCATCTGAATAAAGCTGACTTCTTTGAATAAAACCAACCATACCACATCAATGCTTTGATGCATTTGTCTCAGATCTTCATCCGCAAGATCAACTTGTCGCGAAGTTACTTGTTTTTTGATTTCCCATTCTTAATACTACTCAGACCTTCACGATATGTCAAACAACGCACACAAATGAAACACGATTAGGTCTTGTCTTTAACAGCGTTGATTGGTGGTCTATGTATCTAATAATTTCTATGTATCTAGAAATTGGTGGTCTATGTATATAGAAATTTCACACTGCGATTTCGCGTTTCAAAATGGTTATAAAACATTGCTACCTAAACCAAGTGTCCTGTTGATATCCACAATGAAATAAAACATGACAAATCGCTTAATACTAAAAGAACTGCGGAACTTCTGTTTGACACATTATTACATTCTGTTACACATTCTGTTTGTAACATTATTAAATGCAGTAAATAAAATACTTTCTTTCGTAATAAGTAATATTCAAATTCTATACATGAAAACTACTGAAGGCAGATAAATCTCAAGCAACACCCCACTAGTCTAGTAATAGATTTAGAAGACTGTCAAGTGCGAGAAGATCATATTTTTGTTTTTTTTTTCTTCCGCATCGGGTAAGGTGAATCCTTTGGTAAGGCGGTTGGCATTAAGCAATTCTAATGGTAAACAGTTCTCGTCCCTGAAGATATCCAAGAGCACGAAGAACTAAGCTCTTGTCCAAATGCAAATTCACGTCATATTCACAATCCTAGTCTCAACAAAACAGAAATCGGTGTCTTCCATTTCTTGACTCAAATCATGACTTGAATCAAATCTTGACTCAGGTCAAGGGGCTTAGTCCTGGATGAGAGGAAGGGAGCCCGGTCAGACCTAGAAGATGCTGATGCTACCGGCAATAGGCCCTTCGTCGTGCATCTGATTTTTTCCGCTCTCGCGCGATTCACCAGAGAAGGTAGAGTACTGAGGTGCAAAAGTGATGCATTGTAGAATATTCACCATGCCACAACACGGAACGTCCATGCCCTATGCGATTTGAACTGATAGCCTGTATGTAACGTGTCATTGGGCGCAAATTCCCCAAGCCCCTGCGGCAGCAGGGCAGATTAGAAATAGAGAGAAGGGCATTTGAAAGGTAACGTCGTGGCGGAAGAGACCATACATCGATCCGTAAATGGTACATTCACAGTAACAAACGTAGCCATCCACGTCGACCTTAAGAGTGATTTTTTAACGGTAATTTTGATTACGAATAATTCCAATTTCATGTTATGAGCCAAGTAAGAATCCATTTGTTTGGAATGTTTTTAATGTTAAATGTTCTTGAGAATATAGTTGACTCAGTCAATAAAAATTCTGTTCAAGAAAGAAAAAACGAAAGAGGGATGACATTGCCTTGTCATTAAACAAAGTCAAGAAATGTATGGCACACTAAGAACTGCCGAGAGCCATAGCCTCAAAGTATGATAGGGACAGCTTTCTTTGAAACCCCGCACAAAATTGGGGAACAGTTTCCACATATCGACCTCACACGCACCAACACGAACTCGTAAAGTTGACGAGGCCGACGCTAGTGTGAGCACTCGGCGGCATTTGGAGCACCGCATCCACAACCATAAATTCCACAGACGTCTCCCCGGGGTAATTCGCGCCGACCTCTTCCACCGCGACCACCATCCGCCCGCCACCCGCCACCCGCCGCCCGCCGCCCGCCGCCCGCCGCCCGCCGCCCGCCGCCCGCCGCCCGCCGCCCGCCGCCCGCCGCCCGCCGCCCGCCGCCCGTCGCCCGCCGTTAGCCTCCGACCCGGCTGCCCGATAAGTCCTGATAGCAAATTAAGGCAGCGCTCTCCGATATAAGGCAGAAACGTTTCTCTCCGGCTTCACTTCCTCGTGTAGCCCGATGGGTTTACATTTATTATAAATTCTCATTAGTGCTCGCGGCTACCCTCTCCCGCCCGGTGGGCCACCTAATGAGCGGCCGACACCATATCGAACGTTTCGAGTACTTATTTGAAATTAAGCTATAATCTGTATTCCAGTTTTGGGGAGGAGGTTTTCAAGATTCGGGAATGAATTGTGCTAATAAAGTCCGGAACATTCGTCCAGTTTTTCGCTGGAATGCGGCTAGGGAGCATCGTTAGACAGGAGGCAGACGACAGCTTACAGTGGGTGTGACGTTCGGAAACACGAGAGAAATATTTTGGACCACCAGATAATTGAACAAAATTGGGGGACATCAAGTTCCAGTAAACTTGACTTGGGAAGACAAACCAGTGGTCCTTAAAAAACATATTTTCATGCATTTTTGTAACATTTGAAACTTTTGAAAATTCAGAATGTTTACCGAAATTTGAGATGTACGCCGCTTAAGTATAGTTTGCTCTATTCGAGAAAAAAATAAAGAAACAATTAGTGGTTTCGAGAAAATATTCTATTAAAAATTGCCTTTACTTCTCGCAAAATTATGCGAAAACAACTAGCATTTTGCAAACATTTTTACAAACCTCATTTAGACACGTCTGATTTCATTAAGAAAAAATCTCTGTTGTCAATACTGTAGTTGCTGAACGACGCCGAAAATGCTGCCTCCGCTATGCCTCCAGGTGCGCATGTTGCGTGTAATGTTGTTCCATACATAGTTGTTCGATCTCAAACTCGCCCCACCTACACCTTCTTTTCTCCATATCAGTTCATGTCAACAGCTACCCTCGACACTCGCCTTGCAATCTGGCTCGATGGTTGCGTCGAGACCAGCATCAACAAACGCGCCCAGTTTATTCTATCGCTGCTCTCGAAGAGTCTGGGTGCGAGAAGAGGTCGGCTGCGTGAGGATACGGAAGCAGCAGTAGGCGTCAGAGGTCCTGGCGACAGGAGTGAAGATTGTGGTGGAGGCGATGATATTAATATTGGTGATGTGAAATGTTGGTAATTTCTAATGGGGTTGGTGATGCTGGCTATAGTGTTGGCAAACGTACTGTATGAATGGGTGGTATTACTGACGTGCTGTTGGCAATGGTGATCGTGGTGGTACAGTATTAGTAGCGACATTTGCTCTGTTATAATTAATTCTGTTGATTTAGATGTTCATATAGTTGTTTTAGTTGTTGTTTGTGGCGATAATGTTGTTGTTCTTGGTGGTGATAAAACTGTGGGTGGTTTGTTAGTGAAGTTATTGTCGTTGAGATTTTTGATGGTGGTGGCGGTGGATGGAAGTTTTGTCGTTGTTGGCGTTGGTGTTAGTGATGACGTTGTTCGTTTTGTTTGTGTGGGTGTGTCAATACTGGTGTTTATGTTGGTGCTAGCGGAAGCGACGGCGGCTGCGGCACGCGCCGTGGGGCGAGTTGGGCGGGCTGCTGCCGCCGCCGTCTCGCCTCGTTTCGCCTCGTCTCGTCTCGTCTCGTCTCGTCACTGCCGCCGTCGCCGGCGGCGCCGCGCGCGCGTCGCCTTCCTGTTCGGCCGGCGCCGCCCGTTCGCGCTGCCGCCGCCGCCTCCGCCGCCGCCGCCGCCGTCCGACGAAATGACGGGCAGCTTCCCCAAAACTGGTTCGGAATTTAAAACGCTCTCCGGCCGGGTCTCGTTAGACTCGTATGAAGCTACATTTCTGGTGAAGAAGTGCAGTGGGATGTCGTCAGGTACCACGAGGCCCTCTGGTACGATCACCGCCTTCTGAATGTTCTTCGTTCTTGCTGCTCCATGGAACGTCTGCTCGTTGCGTTCATTAGTTCGTTCTTCTTTTGTGCCTTCAGAGACTGTATATTCCGCTATATCATAATGCCACGCATGTACTGTGTTGTATTCGGGCACGTATGCTTTCATGTACACGGACACTGACTTCGAATTGCTCGTTGAGTTATTAGCGAATGAGTAAATGGGCACCTGTGCCTCATAAAATTAATTACGGAATAAAAATGCAAAAATACTGCCATCAAAGACTGATATATAAATTCACATGAAATACAGCGCTTTTAATGCGAGTAGAAGAATGTAATCATTACCATTTTCATTCAAGGGTCTTTGGACTAATTATAAGCACAAAAGCTTGATACTGCTCTAAAATAATATTTTGAGTTTCTTCGGTAAAATAACATCAAATTAGGAATCCCTGGTATTTTATTCCAACAATTGAAAAATGTGGTCACAACTGTAAATGGCATTAATTTTGTTTCTGCTGGTCATTTCTTTAACAATGGAATTAAGGATACGTTGTACTGTTGAATTCGCTCAAGTATTTTTTGTTGGGAACTTTAATGTCCATTGATACGAATCTCGTAGTTTGTACGAATAAAAATGTTTAAATTTCGTCGTTACATATGATCATTTTCGCGAAGCGTTTTTACTTCGTACCACGATTACACTTAGGAAAACAAAACAGGGCCCTACCTAAAATACTATATAGCTGTTTAGGTAGTACACGGAAAACTCTAAAGTAATATCATGCTTTCTTTATCTTCTCCAAACTATGGTACTTGCATTACAAATTACCGCCGAAAGGGACTAGGAAGCAGATATGCGAAATTAGTTGATAAAGCACGTGAAATTTTTCATCAGAGCAAACATACTTTTTCCAAGTGGAACATGCTAAATCATCTGTCAGCCGACAATGCAAGCACATTACTCTACTTCATGTCCAGGTTTCATGCGTTCCCTGGAAATGAAAACAAGTCTAGCAAGATGAGTACATAGATTGTACGAAGTACGTGCATTCATGGCGAAAAGCAATTAACACATTCACACAGGATCACTTATAATTAAAAAAAATCACACACATTTTTACAGAAATGAAAGTTACAGAATATTATATACTGTGGAATGCTTGAATAGTAGTTTGCAACTTTATTTAATGAAGACCTATTTCGAAATACCTTGAATGCAGAAACTAAAAAGCATCAATGTATCAACTGTTTCGTAATTTTTTATTAGCAACCTGGAACGTGGATTCACTGACCATTTAGCATTGCCAGGTGGTAATTTCGGCTGCTGTGGACAGTAGTTCCATAAGTGGAGTGTATCCCGGAAGTTAGCGGTGTACCTTCCCCGCTGAAACGTGAGATTCGGCGCGGATCAATATGTCGGCAGCTTTAGTTTTCCCCATTCAGATATCTTCCCCGACGGTCAGGAGGGACAAGCTCTAAGCTCCCAACTGGCCTTCCGGCACGCGTGGTAGTCACGTGCATGTAAGTGTGTCTAGGGGGGGTGAAGGAGAGAAGGATGAAAGAAAGTTCGTGCGTGTTGAAGAATTTTCCTCTAATTAGCGACTGAATACAACCTAGCTAAATAGCTAGGTCGTATTAGGTCGTAAATTATCCTAGGTGGTATTAGTGTCTAATATGCGCCACCGACGGGACTCGAACGCAGGGACCTCTGTTCAAGATGATACAGTGAGAACAGTGCTTTCTCTGAGCAATCGCTGCGGAGTAATTGAGAGTACCTACTACCGTAATAAAACGTATACTTTTGTGACAGCTGTTTGTGAGAATGTGCGTTGTGATTATTATTATTATTATTATTATTATTATTATTATTATTATTATTATTATTATTATTATTATTATTATTATTATTATTATTACTATTATTATTGCTATAACTAATATTATGTTATATTGTTTGTGTTGATATTTGTGACGATGTGTTGCCAGTCGCCTCGGCCGCGCGGAGCGAACGGCCTCTGGCGAATGGCCCGGGCGGCCGCACTAGCAAGGGTGGTGCCCCACGCCCCACGCTCCACGCCCCGCGAGGCGCGCGGCGCGCGTGGAGCGCCGTCAACGCCCTCCGCAGCGCGTCACCGCTCGTCACGCGCCTCCGTCCGTCGCCTGCTCGCCCCTCGCCCGCAGCGGTGCACAGCCGCTAATTGCTCCGTAAACCTCCAGGAGCATTTACGGCCTTACAGGGGGAACGGAACGGAGAAGGTGGGGTGACAGGCGACGGTAGGGGCGGGGTGGGCTGGGTGAGCAAGGTGTGCGGGGTGGGCGGGGTGGGCGGGGTGTGCGGGGTGTGCGGAGTGTGCGGAGTGTGCGGAGTGTGC
>BLKR01011530.1:0-31146 GCA_011170035.1 Teleogryllus occipitalis
ACGAAAGCAGCGATCTGATTCCGGCAAATTCCCCTTTATAAATCAAACAATACATGATTCGAACAATGAACCCCCTGAATCATCTGGGATTGACCGTGAAAGTGTAAATACAATTAGGAAAAATTGTGATATAAAATATGTAGTATGTAAAATATATACTATGCGCGTGATTTTGTTTTTTTAACTTTTTATAGTTTGTCTTAATATAAGAATATTAGTTTTATGTACATCATAATATTTCCTACAAATCTATTACCGGATTTTAAACCGTAAGTAGATCATATATATTTCTGACACAAGACTGACCTCCTCGCCCAAATCTTGTATCTTAGCACAAATTTTGCTTATTAGCACAAATCTTGGTCCCCATCACATATCTTACCCATTACCACAAACCTTTCCACCCCTAGCACAAATCCCGGCTATACCCATGCCCTCTTGGGTCCTCCCCTGCGTCCAGACTGCTCTTGGGCTGCGTGGGCGGCGGTGGGCGCGGGCCTAACGTAATTTCCGGCCGCTTCCGGCCTCGCGGGCTGCACGCGTCATCTTGCTCCGAATCGCCGCGGAAGGAAGTCTCTCCGACATGCTGCCAGTGCGGACGGGGAGTGGACGATGAAGATACGCTTCCATGACAATCTTCTGTTTTCGCTGCTTTCATTAGAATCGTGTCCGATTCGGTTCTCTGTTGTTATTTTTTCTCAGTTGTAAATGAACGCGCGGTTTGTCTGTGAGCGTTGCACGCGGTTCAGCGTTACTTTCATTTCCGCGATTTGTTTTGTGCGGATATTGATTCGTTTCGGTTCTCTCGGGTTTTTATGTTCGTCTCTAGGCGAGATGTTGACACATCTGTTTACGTACCAGTGTTGCGACGCTATTTCCCGAATTGGGTTTTGCTTTGCAGCATCTCATGCAAGTTATGCAACATATCGAACTTGTTTTGAAAGGAATTTTGTTGCCATCCGTTAGTTTATTGTCATTTAATGCAATAAATACGCTTAAGAGAAAATACTGAGAATCGAACCTCGAGAACATCCGAGAAGCAACTCTCTTCTTCTCTCTACCTTTTTCTCTTTCGCTCCCTCTTTCTCTCTTTCTCGTACAAGCGAATATATTATTTATGCACATACGTAATATCAGCACAAATGATGGCTTAATTAATGATTCCGGGCGCGTCAACTGCTAAGGTCCGTGATCCCGTAAGAGAAGTGCATGTTTTATTGCGGGAAGTGGCGGAGATCCGGCGCCGAACTACCCGTCGGATTTAAGGGATTTCCCCAACCAGACACCGCCCTAGCCGGGGCCACAAGCTCTAAGCTCCCGACGAATCTTCCGCCATATGTGATAGTGTAGTGCACGTACGCCATATGTGATATTGTGGGGATCGCGCGCGATCCGTGGCCCGTTTTTGAGGGTACTGCTCCGGCATTTGCTTCGAAGTGATCGGAGAAACCATGGAAAACTTCCGAACAGAGCAGTCGGCCGCTTTTCTTCTTCCGGTAGCGGGTGAATCCGACCTAACTACGTAGCTGGTGTGGAAAACCCTGTCATGGTCAGCACACTATAACTTTCCGGTCAGAGACACTGTAGTGACTACAACTGATGCTCTGAGACACCTATGTCGGTCCGCACAGGTGAAATCGTAAACCATTCCAGGCTAAAATACGCTCCAAAGTCATTTTCGGCAACCGAATGGAGATATCGATAACAGCGATAATTTCGACTCAACGGCGTTTATCAGAAGAGAATGGTTAGGGGCGGAGATATGCTTGCGAAGCGACAGGTGTTCAGCGTGGATAAAAAAGTAAGAGACATCTTCCACCTGAAACGGACTAAATCCTACATCCTGAACACAGGCATGAGAAGCGTTTGACTGGTGGGGAGTAAGATAGCTTCATTTCCACTTGTCATTAGAAAAATTGTTTACAACTGTGTTCGAAAATGAATCCCACTGCACCACTGAACGTCAATCAATGGTTTATTATGTGCATTGGTGGATCTGATGGAATAACGCCATTGCTACGATTACACAGTTCACTTTTAATTTCACAAGAAGAAATAGAATCTTCGGGTTATGTTACTGGAATGTTTAAAAAGATCAATGTTTGCGATATTATTATAATCATTGCTATGTCCAGAAAAAATAAAAAAAAGAATAAACAGTTAATAAATGTTTATTGCACACGTGATACAATTCAGAGTTCCAGCACGTACTGATAAAACTACTTCTTCCCTTATAATCAGACGTACAATTGTTAGGAGAAGTCATCAATGCCCAAGTACAATAATCAGTTAGTGGGCACAGTCGGTGCAGGCAGAATTGCAATAACCACTATACACACTTTGGAGGGCACTCGTAAGACTGCCTGCGCCGTCGCCCACGGCTCCTCGCGGTCCCCCGGCGACGTCGCCATCAGCGACTTGTGTTGCGTCCGCTTCTGAAACGCACGAGGCAGCGTGACGCACGAGGCAGCGGGTATCGTGGACACTTTCAGAGTGGACACGTGTGCAGAATGCACCACAAAGGGCAGGAAGCGAGGGAGGCCGAGCCCAGGGTGCAGTTCGAGAGGGTACGCGTCACACTTGTGCCAAATGTGTCGCATGACCCGGCGGGCAGTGGCAGCCGGCGGGTGGCGACCCAGCCTCAGCGAGGCTATAAAGACCCTGAAAAGGGTATCTTTGTTCCTCGAACGTTTGTCGAGAGACCTTCGCGAGACGCCAGTGTGCGTGGGAGGCCGCAAGCTTGCGGGTACGAGCGCCAGGCTCATGTTAACAGTACATTCGGCAGTTGGCAGATGCTAACGGGGAGCAAATGCTCCTGTAGGTAGTAAATGGTAGGGCAGTTATGTGTATGTGTGTAAATAAACTGTATGTACCAATGCCATCTTGTCTGTGATTTGTTCAACCCACGACGTCACATTTGCCTCAATCTCTCGCAACAGTGCCAGCTTCCACCACCTAGCGAGCCTCAACAGCGTACACTTCCCAGCTTCGCGGTTTGTATCCTTATACATTTAGATAAGTTATTTAATTTGCATTAAGCCCGGTGGCAAATTCTTTACACTTACTATAAATCTAATACCATAATATAATAATGTGTACTGAAAATACATATAATTCATTACACAGAACAAAATTACTCCATTTAAGGCATGCCTACTAAATGCAGAGGCCCTTGCTACTAATCCTATCGCTTACACTATTACTAGAATTTAATCTTGACCTAAAAGTGTTGATGTTTCTGGGAAACGTCTCCATTAGTGCTGCAGGCAAGCTATTCCATGACTGAATAGTCCTATTTACAAAAGAGTATTTTCCAACATCAGTTCTGTTTCCTTGGACGTATTTTTCTAATATGGTCGTGACGTGCTAAGTGGACGGGTTCATGCACTCTTTCCCGAATTTCCCTCCATGCGGTATTTTTCCCTAACGCTTTGTAAAATATACACAACTTTGCTTTTTCCGTACGGCTCGCCAATGATTCCCATGACGATACTTCATTGGAAATATTTCCTATCGAATTTCCCCTTTCAACAAATTTTGCTGCTACTTTCTGAACTCTTTCGATGTAGTTTATTTGGCCCTTTCTACATGGATCCCAACACGCTGCTCCATACTCTAATACCGGGCACACATCTTCCCTGCTTCTTAATTGTTTGTTCGGGAATTGTTAATTAAAATGCAGGGAAGACCAATATAATTTTGGGCGAGTTATTGCCCAAAGATAAGCAATTTCACCTAGAAAGAGAAATTACCTTGTTGCCGCTTGGATAGTAGATGTGGAAAATCAGCAGAGAGAGCGCTATTCCGCCACCACAACAATTTGTAATAGGGATTCCATGCAACAGGCTGTGGAAAGTGGTTTATCTTTCGTACATTTCAAATATATACATCAGTTGTACCGTGTACAATATTTTAGAGATTAAAATTTTTTTCGTACTGAAAGATTCTCGTTTTTTGGCCTGTTGCCAATAATTTACATCCCAGTTATAATATCAATAGAGGAAGGAAGTTTGGCAAAATGTCTTTTTATAATTGTTACGATTTTATGACTTTTAACAATAGGAATCACTTAATTGTACTTCTGAAGTTGTTTTAGTATATTTTCATTTTACCTTTTTTTGCCTATTTTGGCTTCTGATGCTTGATTTTTGGCATTTTGGCCTTTTTGTGTCATTTTCTTCCTTATTCGTGACCTTTTCTGACTTTTTCGCTAGTTTCCTCTGCTGACCCCAAGTTGGAAACTTAGGTAATGCTATTCTGAAGAACGTGGAGGCACGGTCATGTATTGTATTTCTGTGGACGCGGAGGCTCCAATATCAGGTTGTGTTAAAAATCTAAAAGGGAAAGGAAGATGATACCATTGACGATTTTTGATATTTTCATTGATGCTTCTGGACTTGTTTGCTCACGAGAAATCTCATCCTATGTTTGTGAATGGCGTGGGATCCCTCGTGAAGACAGAGCTGTCTACATGATTATACCCTTCCTAGTTCCTTCTTGTTCTCTCTTCTGGCGATTACACCAGTGCAAAGAATAAAATCTACAATTCCGTTTTCAGTGCTACCATTTCAAGATTCAAAAGGGAGTTCACAATACCATTTCTTAGAGACAGGTCGCGAGTAAAACAAATTCGTAGTCGTCAACCGGATAATCAAGTGCGATTCAAGATTACAAAGCAGAGATAGTTTCCATCCACGTGGGTGCTAATGTAAATTTTAAAGTTAGAATAAAAATGTGAATCATCTAATTATTAATTTTCACACTAATTATTTTTAAATGATTTTTTAAATGTGGTCTGCATTTTGCCCTCTACTTTAGCCAAAATAAATGCTTTTTTTCATGCATTTTTAGTAGCAATAAATGCCGTTTCGCCTGCTTATTTTAGGTAAAATAAATGCCTGAACTTCCGGGCTCTAGTGATCAACTTCTCATTCTCGTTGCTGGTTTATTTCATAGACCAATATGTACAATATGTTTGATATTTGCTATCCGTACCCGTATTGATCACTTTATGATATCCATATTTAAATTATATGTTTAAATCTCTCATGGATTCATTATGTGATTCATAACGAATCACATAACTCGACTATCGACTATTGAGAAGTGTCCTGGGAGCATCGTGGCCTTCTCCGCCCTCCCGTCGGGGGTCCTGAGAGGCTGGCCGCGCGCGTGGCCCAAATGACGCAGGAGCAGGCCGTTTTTGAGGGGAGCGCTGGGCCGTGACGGGGGCGGGGGCGGGGGCGGGGGCGCCAGGTGGGTCGCGGCGCACGTGCCGTCGGCGGAGGCAGGGGCTGAGGCGCGCCGCTCGCTTACGTAAGGCCCGGGCCGCGCCCTCCTCCGGCAGTCGATATGGCACGCAGGGGATGGCCAGCGAGAGCACTCTAGCGGCGGTGCGCGGAAAGCGACACCCTCGCTCGCGACCAGCCCGAGACCCGCCTGTCGCCGCAGCCGCGCCTGGGGCCATTGACGATGCAAACTTAAACGTAAACGTAACGTAGCCGCAAAACCTACAAATGACTTACTAAGCGAGACCATTCACAATGTCTTGACGTAACCGTAGACGTAAGTCCGTAAACTTAAAAGAGTTCACAAGCTCCAAGCTTTTACGTTAAGTTTACGTCGGAATTCTACCGAACGCCAATCAGAGAACAGCGAGGAAGGTGTATTTCAGATGGTGTTGAGGTAGTTTTTGGTTATGTCATTTTGTTATTGTAACGTAGAAAACTAGTTTGCGAACAGTTTTGATGCGTGTAGTGAATTCATAGTAAGAATTTGGGCAATTTTTATTAAGACTTTGACTTGACATGCGAATAAACTAATGTGTTCGACGAATTACTCGTAAATTGTGTACGAGAGAAGTCTTGTTTATACGACGAAGGAAATGCGAGCACTACTACAACAGCTACTCGCATACGTATAAAGACAAATTGATAGAAATGCGAAGAAAAATGATAGAAACTATGGAGGAAAGATCTTTCCACCGTGCTAGAAACGAATTGATCAAGTTTCAGTACGTTGAATTCTGATTGGTTCAGGCGAAACTTACGTTCCAGGTTACGTTCGTCATTGTGAATGCTTGTTTTTACGTGTAAATTTTACAGCTACGTTTACAGCATTACGTTACGTTTAAGTTTGCATTGTGAATGAGGCCTTAGGCGGTGCGCACGCGACGATGCGAAAAGTAGAGCTGTCGGTAGAAGGGATGTTGTGAGGGGACTACACTCACCGCATCGACGGCGGAACTGCGTGACCCAGACGTTTGAAGACATCGCAGAGCAGTTCAGGGATCCGTTCCCTGCATCCAATTCGCTCGCGTAGACAGTTAAATAGCATTTTCGTATTGAGGTTCGGGATTTCCTTGAACTAGGAGACTCACAGCACTAAACGTCTCCAACAAGCAACATCAAAACAATACCTCTTCCGATTCTGATATAAAAATAAAAGTACCGGTACATATACCCTATTTTCTTTAGACGAATTCGCAGTTTCAAATATTTTTAATACATTAATATTTAATTGAAACATTCTGGTTATAATGTTTAATTACCTCAATTGCGAATTTTTCCATTTTCAAAGTTACTGTGCATACATTCCCTATCATAAAAACATTTTTTTTCTTTTTATGTGTTAAGAAAGAAAGAAATAAAGAAAGAAAGAAAAAAAGAAAGAAAAAGGGAAAAAGCATAAAATATGTGGGCCAAGCAGCTGGAGTTTTCTATGCTGCTGTTAGCCCACTCCGCTGATGGGTGTGAGAAGAATGCCATTTTTTACGGAACTAAATTTGCAATTCAATGGATTGTGAGCCGCATAATGACAAAGAATCGTATAAAATACGTTGTCAAGACCGAGTCAGTTGTTTCATGGATGAAGGAAATGCAATATGTTAAAAAGAAAATGAGTAATATATGGTTTCAGTAAATATAATAAATAAGATGTTATAATGATAATCAAGATGGTATTCATTCATCGATATCAAAAGGAAGAAAAATGCAGTATCATTTGCAAAATGAGTGTAATAGATATTTCTAATATCAGATTTCAGTCCAACTACGCGAAAATTACTAAAACAGTGTAACTTGCTAGCTTTCCAACCTCTACAACAACCGTTACAAGTTAATTCATCCGAATGACAATAATTTAATATATTTTATTCAATGAAAAGAAAAATTAAACAAATATTTTAATCGACAAATTTCCATGTAACTCTTTATGCCTGAAAATGGACAAGTCGGGCTACGGTAATAAGTAAAAAAATATTTTTGTAATGAATTTGTAAACAACAAATAAATATGTTAACGTGAAAATATGAACCGGTAGCATCACTTTAAACTAGTTAATTACTCTTTTTTTTTACCACAAAAAATTTTTACTCTTTAAACAACAGGTGCAGTTAGTTGGCATGTCAGTCACGCGACATCTTACACATACACGAGAAAGTAAAACGGGGCACAATCAAATAAAACCGACATCCTTCTATTATTAAATCAGCCATCATTAGCCCGGTAACATTTTACTGAACCACTGAGAGATTGAACAAGAATGTAAGGAACATAAGAATAATGGACAATGAAGAGCATCGAAATAAGAATTATTGCCATTTTTCACTGCGCTCTTTGTGACTTTTTTACGGAGATCAACGCGAAAAAGAGAACAACATTCAGGTACATGACAATGCTTTGGATTGCCTGGCGCGGGGCGAACAAGTGGGTCGCCGGAGCGCCGGCGCAGAGGCGGCTGGAAATAGGCAGGGGAGGAAGCTGGCGGTCGCTGACCTCGCCCCAACTCTCTCGCGCTCCACGCGCAGCCTCACTCCGTTCTCTCCACCACGGAAACTTCTTTTTTATTGATTGATTAGTGATTCCGGGTGGATCAACTGCTAAAGTTACTAGCCCCATAGCTATAAAGCATGTTTGTTGTTTTTGCGGGAGATGGCGCGATCCGGCGCCGTCCTACCCATCGTCTTGCGAGGTTTTCCCGAACAAGGTATCTCCTACCAGAAGGACACCGCATCAGCCGGGACAAGCTCTCAGCTCCCGACTGGTCTTCCGGCATGTGTGGTGGTGTAGTGTATGTTAGTGTGTGTATAAATGAGGGGTGGGGATTGGACAAGGAAGAGGAAGGATTGATCGCGCGCGGTCCATGGTCCGTTTGTTACGGTACTGCTGTGGCATTCACTTGGTATTATGGAAACACACAGAGGAAAGTATACACTTTTCAAAACTCGATGTACTTTAATGAATCTCGTTTTTCTTTTTGCTTTCAATACCGAAGGCAATTTACTATAGATTTATTTACCGGACTTCTTTATTGAAAGATTTCCCACCAACTATGGTGTGCTTGCCTTTAACGTGGGCAGGAGAAAGTGCCAGGTAGTAAATCTTCAATGCCCAGCATAAGAAAATATTTAAACCAATTATAAGAAGCCACATTACAATTTATCAAGAATAAAATATTACAAGAGAAACATAAAGTCACAACCACATACTTTTCAGAAAACGGTATAAATATTCATCTAAACATGTAATATTGGAAGAGCATGTTAAGGAGATTAGGAGTGCACTTTGCAATGAAAATACGTTAGATAAGAGTCACGAGTTACCTTTTGTCATGTCTCGTGATCACGTTGAGAAAACTTCAAAATTTATAAAGTATCGCCGTTATTATCTCTTCCCTTATTACGAATTGTAACTTCTTATTCGAAGTTGTAGTGTGTATAAAATAACTAGTAAAATAAAATGCGTAGTTGAGCAGAAATAAATTTTGTCTCTAAAATTATTATAAAATTCTCGTCAATTGGCAACAGCTCTAGTTCAAGCCAACTCTAAAACCAAATTACCGAAAATAGCAATTTCAGATATTAGTACGTATTAAAATTTCGAGGAACGTAATTTTATGAATTCAATAACGAAAGGGTCCAAAACGCAATAAATGTTTTCCAAAAACATCTAGGCTACATCAGGAGAAATATAAGCGAGCAAACAGATATATCTGCTCCCAAAAGTTCTCCAGGAATTAAATAGATTTATTTTCTTGTGCTATCTTATGATATGAAATATATGAGAGTAAATGAAAAATGAATAGAAATGTTTCATTAGCCAACTACGGTGGCTAGAGAAAATGACATTAGGGAAAATTCCATTAGTCCATTAAATAATACCAATTAGTAAAGTCAGAAATTGGTTTATTAAGGCACTCACCATGGGTCTACAGCACAACCATGGCGACTGAACTCACCTGAAACAGACATGTACATAATTCAGTATTCATTTTTTCTCGTAGTACATAAAATCCACGAAAAACCTACTCATGCCTGCAAGTTCTCAGAAAAAAATTCCGTTAAAAGAAATAAATAAGCTTCCTCAGTTCATTCTTGAACATTATTACGAAACTTTACACTACATCCATCATTTTTCATCTTTAAAGTTAAAGATGAAAGAGGTTAAACGTATTTCCTTTATTTTGAAAAATTGCTTAGCCCCAACTTCCAATAAAACTAATTGCCCAATACCTTGAGTAGAAAGTGACATCTAGGAAGCCCTCAGGCAATAGAATTATTTATTACACAGTCTGTTTACTTTAAAAGTCCATTTATTTTAATTAATTAATTGATTGATTTTTTCGTGTTTTCCGGGCACGTCAACTGCTTTGATCATTAGTCACGTTAGTGCAGTGCATGTTTTTTCTCGGGAGATGGCGGTGATCATCCCCCGCCGAACTACCGTCGGCTAGTGGGGATTCCTCCTAACCAGGACTCTCCCACCAGAGGGGCACCATCCCAGCCCACACAAGCTCTAAGCCCCCGACCGGTCTCCCGGAATATGTGGTAGTGTAGTGCATGTTAGTGTAAGTGTGAGTGTAAGGGGAGAGGATAGGACAAGGAAGAGGAAGGACAGATCGCGCGCGGTTCGTGGCCCATTTGATAGGGTACTGCTCCGGCATTCGCCTGGTGTTGATCGGAGAAACCACGGAAAACTACCGATCAGAGCAGCCGGCCACTAGAATTCTCTTCCAGACAGCGACTGAATTCGACCTAGCTGAAAAGCTAGTGTCGAAAATCCTGCCGCCATCAGGACTCGAACCTAGCAGCGCTGCAGTGATATCAGTTGCTGCACTGGCTACCGCTCCCGGTTTATTTTAATTAAAATAATGAAATACGATACTTTTAAATATCTCAAGTTTTGTATGGTTAGCCGAAGAACACCTTACATTCGCAGCAAACGAATTCAAGCTAGCAGAACCCAAAGGGGAAAATGGGAGAGCATTGGGACAATATAGAATACTAATGAGTATCTTATTTCTAACTTTAATACCTTTCCATTCATTTAAAACGATATGCTAACTTGAAAATAGAAATAGTCTTCCACAATAAAGTTTATGTTTTACATTGCATTTAGATGTTATATTACAGCATAAAAATAAAGCATTTTACATGTTTTAGAAAGCTACTAAGTTCTGCATTTTCGTGTAAAATATATCACACATGACTCGCCGACGACACATTCAAGTGTTCCGCCATCATTCCCAGGATGCCATTATTTGACGGCATTGCAACATTGGTAGACGAGTCAAGGCAATGATGGTGAACGCTTATGTATTTTACACGAAAATGCAGAACTTTTGTAGCTTTCTAAATCACGTGAAAACACGTGATTTTATTTTATGCTGTAATATAACATTTGAATGTAAATTACATACTTTATTGTGGAAGATTATTTCTATTTTACCATCTTTATTCTTTCTTTGCAAGTATACCAAGGACTCTCAACCGTGGGGTAAACTAGTTTACAAGTTTCTCCGAAACGCTATTATCTGGAGCCAATCTGCTACACGTAACAACTTTTCCACTCCATTACACTTATCTTTCACAGTTTACAGCGAAACATCTTTTCCACCAACAAGGTTCCACCAGCCCAGCGACGCTTTTTAAGGCCTCAGTCGTGTATTGGATGTAAAGCGCGTTGCTGCTCGGAGAATACACAAAAGTAGTTCACGGTAGACTCTCCGGTCTTGACGTTTCGCTGGAATCATACACGGAATTATTTCTGCTCTATTGAACACAAAATGCCGCATTTGTATTCAGCAAATAACTGACTGCAAACTTTAACAAAACCGTGCGTTCTCGAGGACATTAGGAATGCGAAATGTGCATTTAGAAAACACAGAGTCTGAGAGTATACCATAACACGATACACAGGGCTTTCTGAACTCGAACCCCACTAACGAAGTGTTTATTTTATACATTGAGTAGAAATGTCCCCACCATTAAAAGAAACAATCATACAAAAAGAAAGGCATGACGGCTTCAATTGTGGATGCGTAAGAGGACGACTATAATTATAATCAGACCGCCAAGAACACATGTTCTCAATTTGTCTGTTCTGAAATACTGGGGGGGGGACAGCCCTTCACTTGTTCTTCGAGCCTCCGGATGCGGCTTCTTGGATGTACACAACGGTCACGTGATTAACACCCTACGCGTAAATGATCTTGGCTGTCCAGGTGACGCCGCGTCGAAGGCTGTGTTGCCGACGTTTCGACCATCTTGTCGTGGTCTTCCTCAGGGCTCTTGTGCCAATACCTTGCTGCACAACAGCACAACAGCCCTGAGGAAGACCACGACAAGATGGTCGAAACGTCGGCAACACAGCCTTCGACGCGGCGCCACCTGGACAGCCAAGATCATTTACATGACTCTGGCCGCGGAAGCCTACGACTTCGCCTAACACCCTACGCGTCCGCACAACGATGCTCGAATGAGGCATTACTGAATGCACGGAGATATCACGTTGAACGACGGAAGGGAATTTGCCCAGTGACAGCCGATGGTTAGGGGGAGGTGAAACAAGTCTCAATCAAAATTTGGAATTTTCTTCTTACGAGATTCACCTCCAGAATCCATCACTTGCGAATTACTTATTACACTCGTAAATTCTGCCCAAAATTAACTTTACGATATATATTACGATAATTTATAATATTGCCTTTCCCAGGGTGCGCCTTTCAACTCAAAGTTCACTCACTTATCTAAGCTTTAGGTATCACTCATAAATACAAAACTTCATGTAAACATAAATCACCTAGGAATTAATCAATCTAACACTGATCTTACTATTTCAATGACAAAAATTGCTACTTTGCATGGTGTTGATAGCCGACCTCAAATCAAAGAATGATTGTTCCTGTTCAATTTAAATTAATTTACATAAATTGAAATACATATATTATCTTACTTACGATATTAATTTCAACAACTTATTCAATTTATTTACTACAAAATGCCCCGTTATATACAATGAAATCCAGAGACCAATTTGCATAAAATGAATGCTTTGTTCTATTAATATTAACCCAAGTGATTTATACTTTGGTCCACACTATCAAAAGTCATATACCTCGTTCTATTAGCTCAGATTTTTATAATTTCCTTTTCTAAATCTGTATAAAACGTTGACCTTACTTCGGGGGGGGGGGCGGTTGGTTATGCTATTCACGCCTCGCCTTCGAGTGGTCGTGCTCTCGAACAGAAATCCCTTAGATCAGCTCGCCCAGGAGTTCAACGATTTGGATTCAGTTGAATTACAGCAATGGCTGGATTCCAAATAGTTTTTTAATACATGCAGCATATAAATATACTCGATGTACTCCAACCATCGAACGCTAAAAAGCTGAAAATAAGTTTCCGCGTGTTAGCATGGTAATTTATTCACGTTTCAGACGCGCATTTTCTCCCGAAACGTGAATTTCCATATTAAGAATTTACTTTAATGTAATTATAAGATTAATTACCTCTTATATAGCTTTTCTCGTCTTTCCAAGTCCTTAGTAATTACAGATCCACTAGTTGTAAAGTAGAACTATATGCACATTAATTCCAGGGACCTTTCTCCGGCAGCAGTCAGAAAGAAATGAGAGCGAATTTTCCGTTACCTCCACCCACTTCTCTTCTCTACCCCTTAACTTCCCCGCTTTTACTAGCCAGCTCTCCAAGGCCAGTCGACCTCCCCTATCGGTGTCGCTAAGCTGTGGACGTTCGGACACTCGCTCTTGTAATACAGAAGTGGAAGTGTTAACAAAACGACATTCCAGTGATTTGATTACAATTTTTTTTCCAAAATGTACCATTATATTTGCTCACAGAAGATCCATCGAAGGTGATTTGAAATTCAGAGGTGGCATAATACTAAAAACGACGATATCCGATTTTAGTGAATTTGTAAATAAACTTCTTTGAAAGTTTCTCCACAAAATATCTAAAGGGAGTGTAAAAAGTATTCGTACACTGCAATTTACGAAAATAATTTAGATTAATTTCTAGCTTCATGAACAGATTTTCTGTTTCCACTGTCCGTTAAACATCGTTTCTATGAAGACACGATGTTTAACGGACAGTGGAAAAGGACGCGGACGCAAAGGCAGAGAAACTAGAAAATAAGAGCGAGTTATAATAATTAGGTTACAATAATTAGGTATAATCAGTGAAAATCATTAAACGAAATTTCGAAAATTATGAACAGACCTCAATCCATTGTCCAAGGAGTAATCGACAGGTTTGGAGAAAGAAAATCATATGAAACTTCACCAAGAAACGGGCGGCCAAGAAAAATTTGTGAGTACTGTGGCAGAACAATTATAAGAAAAATGAAAGAAAATCCTCATATCAATGCTCCAAAAATTATCGCTGATGTTAGAAAATATTTTAGATTAAATGTTTGTGCCAATACCTCTGAGAAGTAAAGAATATCACGGTAGAGTAGCTCGCAAAAAGTACTTCATAGCTCGTAAAAAGTACTTCATAAATAAAGCAAATAAGAAGAAAAGATAATTGTTCACTAAAACTTACTACAATCGTCCCAAAGAATTTTGGGAAAACGTACTTTTTACAGGTGAAAGTAAATTTAACATCTTCCAATCAGATGGAAAAAGTTGTTTGGAGGAAGAGCACAGAACTTAATAAAGAGAATCTTCGTCCCCCAGAGAAGCAGGGCAGTGGCAGTGTTTTAGTATGGGGGTGTATGAGCGCTGCAGGAGTGGGACCATTGCATTTTATAGAGGGGACATTGGATCACAAACAATATATAGATATACTGAAAGCTCATGTAAAGTCTAGTGTTGGAAAACTGGGAATTATTGATGATTTTATATTTATGCAGGATAATGATCCTAAACATGGCGCACTAAATACTCGCCTTTGGATACTATACAACACCCGATCTTCCCTCCAGACTCCTCCTCAATCACCAGACATCAACCGCATAGAATATCTTTGGGATTATCTGGAAAGAAGGCTAATGGAGGAATGGAATAATATTTTGGGCAACGTGACATCGAATTTGGTCAGTTCTATGCCACGAAGATTGGAAGCAACAATAAAATCAAGTAGCTATCCCATTAAATATTAAATTTACCACAAAACCTTTATTTAATTTAAATTTATAAAACTTAAATTAATATTTTATGAAAACTATCATTTGTACGAATACTTTTTGTACTTCATTTCTGCAACATAATTTTTTATTAACAAATATCTCAGTTTGTACTCATTTGTCTATTACTAATTTGTTATTTATAAGTAAACATTAGAGGAATCTTACACTGTGATGGATAATTTTATGATAATATATTATATTTAGGAAGTGCAGGCTTTTTTTCTTTTTCAATATTCAGTGTATGAATACTTTTTACACTCACTGTATACTGAAATAATGAATGATTGTAAAGTCGTAGGCTTCCGCGGCTAGTCATGTAACTAATCTCGGCTATCCGGGTGACGCCGCGACCAGCTCTGACAGTCCGGCAGACCAGCCCTAAGGAAGATCTCGAAAAAATGGTCGAAACGTCTGAAACACAGCCTTCGACGCGGCGTCACCAATGAATGATTGTGTTTGGACGAAAATACGAAATATTACTCCTTGTGAGTCTCGTGTTATGTTCTTACTGTGTTAAACAATTATTAATAAAGAAAATTATAAAAATGTGATAATTAAATAAAATGTTTCATCGTTCATCCAAAAACAGATTTTAGTTTTAACAAAATATTATACATATCAGTATCCAAAGTTTTGTATAGTACAGCAAATTGTTACTTACTTTGAATCCAGAATCCAAATGTTTTTATGGTACTTCAAAATATTCAATTTTTACTTGCGATCCTGTATCCAAAGGAATTGAGGTTCTATCACATGTCATATGGTTATTAATATTTAGATGCAGCATTCAAACGTGTGAATGGGCTGTATTTATACATAAATTTTGGATTACTCTAAACCTTCGAAAAATACATCCAAGAATGCCTAGTGCATTCAGGGTACAAAAATGTTTGGAAGTCACGTTTTTCAGACGTCTTAATGAACGATAACAAAACGATTGCAGATAGTTTTATCATCGTTCAAGTAGAATGTACGATCATCGTTGCATCACCGAATGAATGACGATCGCTGAAAACCATTGTTTCCAGTGTTACCTTTTTGTACCCGCCTCCGCGAAGTTTAAAATAGGTGCGTTGTTTCTGACGAAATTGTATCGTGTGGATTTCGTTTTGTTCACTCTACATTATCCTTCTACTCTCTACAACACTCCCTTTCCACAATATAACCTAAATCGTTTCACAAATGTTTCGTGTACAATCTGTATCGTTTTAATCGTCTTGATCTCCCGATTGGGACTGGACATCTACACTAATTATAAACTGCAATTAAAATTATATTTCGCAAAACCACATTTCACATGTACCACGTGGGATCAATTTATTAACGCCCTATTGACATTGAAAAAAATTCAAAATCCTTTTCAGTGTGCTTTCAATATTTACATACTACTTGTTTAAAATCTTTAGTGATGCCAATGAAACAGGCTTTTTTCATCACGTTAAGCAATAAACTTGTGCCCAGCCTCTTTTCTATGTCCTTAACAAAACGTTCATCTTCCCATCCCTCGGTTCGTGCCACGGAAGCAGCCAGATTCACAACCACCTCGATCGCTAGGCCAGACCTCCCCCCCCTTTTCGAGCAGTTCCCCCGTCCGCTGCGCAGGGCGCGTGCGCAGCGCCCGCCCGCCCTGTCTCGCCCCCGCCCACTGCACACGCGTCTGTGCCAGGGTGGACGCGACGCGGGGCGGCGCACATGCCGGGCAAAAGGCGAAACGTGGTCGAAACCTCAAAAGGAAATGTAGGATTCAGGGAAATTTCATTGATAACCGTGGGGACAGGAATGTTTAGAATGCGCCGACGGGTCTGGGAAAGGGACATAATGCCACCAAAGAGGAAAGCTTGGGCAAAATCAAAAAGGTTGATTCCAGGAATTTCCGGCATGAGCGTTGGTAGAGGAATGTTTGGACCGATCAGAAGTACAAAGGATTATTCATGTTTATATTTAAGTTTCCGAACACTAAAATAATTCGAAGTTGGTGTAAACTATGATACACAAATATCAGTAAATTATACCATATCACTAAATGGTACCCGCTATTGAAGGAGCACGGATCTCCGACGAATGCTTATGAAATATGATGGTCAAAGCGAAGTGTTTCAGGAGATTTTCTTGGGGAAAAGGGAATACGTTCTCCCCTTTCCCATGGCTGTCATTCCTTAATTTCTTTATCAATTACATTATCTTCATTATCGCTATTACCTCCTCACTAGATGGGCCTCAATGGCCCTTGTAACTGAAGGGCTCCAAACTTTAAAAAATTTAAATAAATACTGAGACATCTAGATAATAATTATAATGACAGAGATTGGGCATAATGCATATAGATCAAACGACGCGAAAACTATTTTAAGCCGATATTAAGTATAACACTTAATACTCCTGCCTTTTGAAATAATACTAACATTGAGTCCTCATGAAATGAAACGCAAAATTTTCAGCAATGGAACTGCTTACTGGAAACACATCCCGCATGGAGGCCTTCCGCCGGGTCGGAACAGTTGTTGGCAACGCATCTACGATTTTGGCCGCCCCTTCGCCATTCGGTGGCACCGTGCGCTGCCGAGCGCGCGGCGGACGCCGGGCGTCGCCGGGCGCTTGTGAAGGTCAGGGCAAGGTCGGGTCGCCACGCGACGCGGCGCGGGGGTGGCGGAGGGGGCGGCGCCACGAGGCGCCCTCTCCGAAGCCCGAGCAGCGCCCGGAGCGATACAAACGGCGCGGCGCAGCGGGGGTGGCAGGGCCCAGGGCTCTCGCGCGCTCGCTGCAACGCCCTAGTGCGCGCAAGTTGCCTTGACGTCTCGCAGCCCGGGGTTCTATGTCACATCAGGTAGAGGATGCCAACTGTTGTAATGCTCATGCCATGACCGTCCGCGCGTCGTTCCCTGTTAGTATTCACCGCTATAAAAGGACGAGTAATCAATAACAAAATACAAAACAATAATCAAATAGATAAAAACATTTCTTTTATGACTGAATTGCTTATTAGTGAGATACGTCTTAACCTACTACTTTCTTAACTGTCATCCGTATTCATATGACATATAAATTCCGTTAAGTCAATTAAATAAATTCCGAAAATAAGAACGTAAAAACCAAAATGAAAACAAAGATCGTCGTATGAATCAGCAATTAAAACCACATCACAGTAAGGAACAAGGAAATCTGTATTGAAAGCAGTGTTAGGTACTCCTTCAGGATCTTGTCTGGGCAATCAAGAAAACTTGCGAATAGTAAGTACGAATTGCATCTAGCTTCTTTGAATATGAAGAGATTGGTATGTGATAACTGTGTGGAATAACCTGAGCAAAATTACAACAAAAATGTTGAGTTTGGGAGTCAAGCGGCGTGGCCCTTGGTTACAGGCCATCCCCAACATACAGAGGGAGAGGTCCACTTTCATTATTTTGCAACAAGTAAGGAATATAAATGAGGAGTGTACGAATTGTAAATATGTTTCAACCACTAGATGAAAATTACACTTGGCCATAGAACGAAAAATATGAAGATTGTTTTATTGTGAAGCTTTTTTACTCCAAAGCTTTGTATCATATTCCTTTTAACCCAGTCATGACAAACCATAAAGATCGTTCATCTAGCATTATAGCTGGAAAGTTTCCGCTGCGTCACAAAATATCGGAACTCAGAAATATCTGATTTCAAATTAAAATGAACGATCAAGAAGTAAATCAATACCAACCTGTGAAATCAATCTAGTGGTTAAATTATCTTTCGAAATACGGACCATATCTTCCTCAGTGAAATTCCTTCAAAATGTATAATTTGCTAGAAGACACACATTTCGTCACATTTATCATCCACAAGGTGCAGAGCCCCCGTTCGTTTTTTTGGGGGGGGGGCGGAGGGTCTGCAGGTCTGACATCTTCAAACACAATATTCTATTTTTATTTATATGTTTAAATAAAAAAAAGGCTTTTAAAAAAAATTAAAAGAATAATGTTGGAAAACTACCTATTATAATATACCAAACGAACAACGTTGATGTCTTATTAATTTCGATTTCTTGATTATTTAGCTCCGCTTTCCGTCATTTTAGGATTACGTGGAACTTTCACAAGACGTGAGTTACGCGAGTCGTGAACCTGTAATAAAGCCCGTCGCTTGAAATCCGGGGGCTACAAATCCCGGCGCCACCCGCTCCCGGCCCCGTTGAATAAACGCTTATGCAAATTCGCCGCCGGCTCCCGCGGGAGGCAGCGCTACCTGTCGCCGACATGCGCGCATTTCGCAGGAGCTGCCAGCGGAGGCGGCGCGGCGGCGGCAGGCGGCGGCAGGCGGCGCCCTGCGATTCCGAAGGGGATTACGCACAGGATGAACCGAAAAACAGGAGCAGCAATTGGATAATGGGACTGGTGAAATGTCCCAGAAAAGAAGAATTATAGAGAGAAGGCAATCACGGAATAAAAGAGGCGGAGAAGACTGAGAGGGAATGAGAATTAAACAGAAGTAATTGAAAAGAGAAATTTGAAAATAAAGAGATAGTAGAGAAAGAATCACAGTAAGAAAGAATAAATGGGGAAAGAAAGAAGAATTAGAGAGGTTGCGATCTGACGCGGTATAACTACGAAAACGGAAACTAGAAGCGTGGTTGACGAACAGTTCCCGCAAGAGAAAAATTACTTATCTGTTGACCATAATATTTTAATAGATAACATAACAATCGAAAGTGTGCTATAAAGATTCGGTTTATTCTCATGCGACAAATGTAAAGGTCATCTGGAAATGAAGGCTACTACGGAGGCAAAAGAAAGGAAATGTCTAGAAAGAGAACGATCGTGAATCCGATCTAGAATGACAAACGCCAGTGGGGAAGAAACTGAATGACAGTGATTATCGTGAATGATCAGCAGTAATTGGAAGAGTGGCATACGAATACAAGAGCCTTTCAGGAAGGCGACCTACTGGAGGATTCGTGAGACGGCGTAGGAGACCTTTTATGGGCGATAAAAGTAATGACGGAGTAGATTGACAATTGGTAGTAAACTTATTTTATGAATTGAGTAGATACAGTTAGTGTAAAAAGTGAATGAAACCTGTTCTCTTCACTCAATAAATACTCCGATTCGAGTTTTAAGCGTCACAAAATTAAGTGGAAAAAATTAATTTATTCTAACTTGATTGTTTTTTTCATTTACCAAAAACATCATCTTTTCGGACGAAAGCGGTTTCCCGTTTTTGAAACGAATGGTCATCTAGTGTGAAGGAAAAAGAACAGAGAGTTGGAGTCGTAGAATTTAATTCCGATTGTAAAACATGGATGTGGTTCTGTCTCAGTAGGGAGTATACGAGTGCTAGTGGAGTCATGAATTTGCACTTCATAGACGTTATATAGAATCATTATGATTACATTCACATTATAAAAAAAATTGAGACTCAGTGCTGCTTCAAGGGCTTACGTTTTTCAATAGGACAATGATCCTTAGCCCACTGCTTTCAATACGAAACTTTGGTTATTTTACCATACACCAAAACGAATGCACTCTCCTCCTGAGTCCCCATAAACCATTTATGGAGTTTTCCAGGGAAAAAATCAGAAATAGAAAAATTGTAAACAAAACAGAATTGAAGACAGCGTTACGAGAACAATGGAGTAATATTTCTCCTCCAATTGCGCAAAATCTTGTGAATTCCATGCCACAAAGACCCATTATTCATGCCAAAGGAAATCCCATTATTGACATGTATTTTTTGGCAAATGTATTGATTAGAACTGTAAGTATTCAAAGACTTTTTGCGCCACATTTTAGCGCTGTGTTTCTTATTTTCATCAGTACTATGGTATTTGTTTGGTATGTGAAACTACTTTTGAGAAAATATAGGAAGAACGTATTTGTTGTCAAGATTGTTTTATCTTATTTATATACTAAATCTCTTTGCAAAGTTTCCACAGACCCAAAACAGAGATTTGTAAGGGTTCACTCAATTTTTACATTAACTGTATATTGAGGAATGATTAGAGTAGGGTGGAATGGAGTAGATGGAGTCAATAAAAGGGAAGAAAAATACGCATGATAAGACTGCTTAATGGGACTTATGCAGCGACGGTGGAGAGATGGTCTGTGACAGGGGTCTATGAAGGGCGACGGAGGGTCATGGAGCGGAGAACAGAGAACGACGGAGGGCGATGAAGATCAGTGAAAACCTATAAAGAGCGAGAGGAATGCAAGGAGGATGTCCCACGACACATACGAGTCGAAAGCAATGTGAGTGAGGGCGTAAAAGGATAGAATTAAGACAATGGGGAACTTCGTGATTTTAAGGAGACCGAGGGAGACGTAACAAGTCGGAGAATCGTAGATTGCTTTTCAGGGTGAGAGATGAATGAGAGAGAATCACGGCGCCAGAAATAAATATCGCCGCACTTAAGATAACTTAAAAATACAAACCCATTTGGAGATTGAACTATAATGAATGCCGAGAAAAGTAATGAGCATCAAAAGGAGAAAAAAGAGGAGAAAATGAAACAGAGAAATAGCGAAAAAAAGAGAGAGGGAGAGAAAGGGAGTAGTGAGGGATAATCGCAGAAGGAGGCAGCCATTTCGTTCGGGAGCCCTTTCCGGCTTTCACGTTAATTAGGAAAGTTGCGGGCGCGCCATGAGCCCGCCCAGTGCGTCAGGGTAAACGCATTACCCACCTCCTCATGTCCCGGTAGTCCCCCCCCCGCTCCGCAAGCGCAGGTCGCCACATGACCACAGGTGCGGTGAGGAACGCAATTACAATATACACAACACACGACCAAGAACCTTTCTCCTTGGTCGCAGGAGTTAATCGGCAGGAAAACAATATTCTCAAAGAGGAAAATGACCAGGCACAAGTTATTACAGGATGGTCAATGCTGTTGAGAAACTACCATTTAGCAAAAATAGTCAGGAAATATAGAGTAGATGCATTGCTAAAATATTATATTTTGAATTATTGTGCCATTGTATATTAAAGGTCGAAGGTTTATCGAGTTGAGTTTTAATCCCATTACTTTACAGTGCAAAGTAAAGGGATTAAAAAGACAGTGTAATGAAAAGTGACAGAAAATGACAATGTATGTTTACACTGACATTTCTCTGAAATTCAAGTGATATGTCAATTGTTCAAGTGAATTCAAGGCTTATCGAGTTGAGTTTTAATCCCATTACTTCACAGTGTAAATTAATAAGATTAAAAAAAAACAATGTAACGACAAGCGACAAAGAAATGACAATTTCAAGTGTATACTGACATTTCTCTGAAATTCAAGTGATTTGTCAATTGTTCAGGTGAATTGAAGGCTTATCGAGTTTAGTTTTAATCCCAACACTTCACAGTGTAAATTAAGAATTAAAAAACAGTGTAATGACAAGTGACAGAAAAATGACAATGTAAAGTTTACACTGTCATTTCTCTGAAATTCGAGTGAATTGTGTGCGAATTTAACGTTGATACTCGTTACACTACTCCTCCATGAACTTTAGTGCGCCCGTGGCGGGCAACTCAACTACGCAGCGACCGCTTCGAGGTACTCCGCACAGTAATCTGCCCGACGGGAAGGAATCTCCAATCCCGAGGCACTTGAGGCAATTACCTCGCGGGCACTTCCTCGAAAGAAGCGCGGGCTCCAGCCTTCAGTTGTCCCCGGCGCACGCTCTGTGCCCTTGGTTTCAATCGTCTCACTTCGTCGCTCACCCCGCCCCCACCCCTCCCCCTCGCCTTCCGGCGCTGGCGTAACATCGATTCCACAGACATCACGTGGACCCACCACCCCTTCATGAAGGCAACTCGTACGGGTTCTTGGCGTGCACGGAAGCTTAAATCTTAATACAGCTTACCAATATACACTGCAATCTGAAGAGTAAATTAATTAAATTTCATATTTGTTAAAAAGTATAGTGTTCCATTTTAAAGAAGTGAAGTTATTCCAATATCTTCAAAAGGAAACTATATATCATTGATTAATAAGTACAAATGACGAGCCCCTATGGTCCGAATCATTTGGTGAATATCTCATCTTAATATCTCGAACCGTTTACAAAATATTCGGGGTGGACGTTTTTATGGACTAACCCCGAATCCAACCTCCCAGATATTTACAAAGAAAAAATCTTTTGTACGTACAAATATGTATGTACACTTACGATTAACAAAAAAAGGGTATAGCGGAATAAGGGGGTGAAAAGTACCCCCAAACCAAATCGATAATCGCCATGCTCATACGAAAGAGAATAAAAAATGCGACGGGCAGATGAAATCGCAGCAATCGGGTTGCGCTAAGTTAGGAAGGAGATTTCCTCTAAGATGTTGATTCATGATGTCTCCAAATAAATGTTACAAACTTCGAAAGCGTGCAAGGGGTCCTTTGAGAAAAACAAATTTTTGCCAAAAAAACATGGGTTGGAAAATTTCGTGAAAGGAAGTATGACGGTATATAATTTGCCCCTGGTTATAAGGCAACCAAACATGCTTTGGTGTTTGGGTGGTATACGAAATACTATTACATTTTATTATTCGGATCAAGAATGCATTCGAGTTTCCCCACTGGATGGCGAGAACCCGGCGCCGATCTACCGTCGACTAGCGGGGTTTCCCCAACCAGGTATCTCCCACCAGCGGGGCGCCGTCCCAGCCGGGACACGTTCTAAGTCCCCGACCTGTCGCCGGCATGTGTGGTAGTATCTCTTCAAGGTAAGTTAAGCTCAGCCATAGTGTCCGTATGTCAGCATGGGAGTTGAGTCAGCATTTTGCTGGGCGAGCGAGACCTCCACTCCCCGGACGATACGCTGATTAAAAATACAATTTACAGATTATGCCACACAAAAACTATTACTGTAACACAACACAATCGCGCATAACTTGGAAACGATGCGTTCTAGGACTTATAAACCAGGTTTCATGTCCCGCAGGAACGAGGTCTGTGGGGACACGTGTTTAGAGCACGGCTGAGAGACATGTGAATAAAAGGCGAGGGAAAGAGAGAAGACTGGTGAAGGGTCTTGAGGGTGCCCCCATTCCACAGCAAGGATACTCATAAAAGGATAGAAACCCGAGATCTTTGTGACATTACATTGAAAAATTAATCTTTGACGGATACAAATAACGGGAGTATTCGATTTTCTGTGCAAGCTAATAATCTTAGGAATATTAGAATGGTTTGTCTCGCACAATACTGTAACGGTACCTAAGACTACCTCCGAAAACCTTCTACAATGGCCCCCACGCTGGGCTGCCAAATATGTAATGGTACACGTTACCTATCCGTTCTGCTTTTCTTTCTCAAAACTAACTTACAAAAAATATGTAACGATATTTACCTGTGCTCCTTTCATCTATAGTTCTTACCAAAATGTCCACTATTATGCCTGACGTTGGGTTGCCAAAAATACATACATCTGAAATTTGCCCGTTGCCTAGCTGCTTTTCTGATATTTATTCATACAGATATAAATACTGGGCGTGAGGCTGTGGCGGACCTATACAGGATCCTGACGTAGTATTCGGGCACGTGGGCGTAGGTCCTCATCTAACTACACATACTTATAAGACCAATTGCATTGGTTTAATGTCGAACCAACAACGTTCGACATCGTTTATTTTATCTGTTTTTTTTTTCTGTTCTCCTTCCTCTGCTAGAGGCATAACAAATAACAAACAACACAAAATCGAAAAACAATACACAATACACTAAACACACAATAAACAATACCCTAGAAACACGAAATTCTCATTCACACTGAAGATTTACACTATAAGATTAAAACCAAATCATTCATACTTGAATGCGCATTCTATTTTTTTTGGTTTCACTAAAATCTATTTCTATTTGACAAAACTTGGTCTTGTACATTAGAAGCTATGAGTCTATTCTTTCTTCTTATCAATGCGCATTACCAATTTAAATAAAGTTAGTGCACTTTCCTTTCGTTGAGTTCAGCGACCTGCACCGCGCCGTTCTCATGCATCACCCTCGCCAAATATACGCAGCGTCCTTTCGTTTGTCCATTCGCAGCATCCTTCCATTTTCCACACACGTAATTCGGAAAAATTCATTTTTAAATAATTAATGTCTCTTCGTTATAACTGTTTATTACTTACGACGAGTTTAGTCACACGGCTGATGATGCGACTGTTTATATTCGCGAACAACGTTCTCTTTGAAAATTTTGCAATAATTTTCCGCGTTTCACCTTCTAAACTTTCTCCACTACAACTAAACGTTATAAAATTAACTTTGCTCGCGTGATTAGCACAACTTTCTAACAAAATTTTTTAATTTCCGCGGAGCGTTTCAACATACGTCCTCCCTCAAGCTATTCTCCCCGCGTTCTTTTTCTCATTGTTGTCCCGAGACTTCCTCTTTTTTTTCTCGAACATTTCACGATCACTTCCGGGTCTTCTATATAATATTATATATTTTTAAGTTAATCTTCTTCTTTCTGGGTCGTCTCTCTTTATTATTCTCATGCATTTTCAAATTGAATGCTATTACCGTTTTCTATTTGGTTTTCTACCATCTAAAATTTCCAAAGTTCTTTTAATCTGAAGACGGTCGATCCCCTTCCACCGCTCTGACGTCATACGACTCGTTTGGAATTTCCCACTTATACAATTTACATTTTCTTTTATGCCGTAGCCCCCCGAAATTTCTCCGCGTTGTGAGTAGTGCCATAATTTTCCCCATAATTTCTTCTATTAATGCCAAAAGTTTCGTTTGAATCGCTTCACGCGTTTACTTAATTTTTTGAAAAAAACAACTTTTTACATTAGATCTTAAGCTACAACAATGGCTATCGTGTCTAGTTGTGTGCTTAAAATGTACTTCACTAAATTGTTTATATCTTTGGAACGCGTGAACTGATTTCTTTCAAATAACTTCCAAAATGTTTCACTCGACAAACGCTACTGGACTATATTGTCCCCATTATGATTTTGTCGCGTCTTCTCAGACTTCCAAAAAATTATCGCTACGCGACACCGCTTTCATTTGTCCCCGCCTTTGATGTTAATACCACTTATTACATGTTTATCTTTATTCTTTGCCCTGTCTTCATTCCTGGGGATCCTGGATTGTTACAATACCTGTATTGTGATTCTGTAATGCACAGATCAAGGATAACTGTCCAGACTTGGGTGCTGCTGTGAAGTAATTTTCAGTGTAACCTTATAATGCCCAAGGTAATTTTGTGCGCATAAATATAAAAATATAAAATAGATGACCCGTTAACCTAATATCCAGACATCGGATGTTTAGGGAAATGCATATTTTTTTCTAGAGAACTTATTTAAAGGCTGATAATATATGTCTACGAATCATGACAAATGATGACATATGGCGAAGTTTTATAATGCTTATTTTAGCATAAATGCCTATTTTTTGCATAAATACATTTTTAGGACTTTTTTGCCTTTTATTTATTATACTTATATACAATGCTAAGACATCGGAAAATCGGCGATGGTCCAACGTGACTATTCATTACGAAACCTTCAATTCACGTCTTGAAATTTTAATTTACGAGAGAATTCTTGAAAGTATACCAACTGATTTTTCTATTACCCTATTTCATAAATACCAGCCATGATCGTAGAACATGGACGATTGACAATACACCGAGGGAATAGAAATTTTAAATGGAAATAAATATAAATTCCCAGAAGGTTTCAGTGTTGCTAGTGTTAGACTGCTGAAATATATTCCAGTCACATCGTTCAGATATCCTTCTCCGCATTCAAACTGATTTTGTCTCCCAGTCGTCGCAAATTTAAAATTGTGATCCTTGAAAAGTTACTGGTAATATGAAAATATAACTGGTTAATGGAAACTATTAAGAATAAAATGTAAAAGAGTTGTAAATATGTAAATCTAGTTTTACATTAAAATATACGAACTGGTTTTGTGCATTTAAGTTTACAAAATAATATAGACAAAAATTACAATTTTTCCATTTTATTGTGTATGTAACTTATGACAGTGCCTTGTTTTCTGTTTATTCTTGACCTTTTCAGTGCATTTTTAGGCGCCTAAAAGACGATTTTTTAGTGCCTAAACATACGATGTCTACTAATATTAGAGAATTCAAAGAGGCAAGCACTACAGGTTTTCTTGAGATCTCGAGTTCAAAGCATTTTTGGGATCTGACAAAACACTTGCGAAGAATTACCGGAAATAACAAACAGAAACAATTTGGATACCAAACCATTGTTTCTACACGACCTTTTCACAATTGTGTCAATTCTTCTGAAAGCTTTGATAATACCATTATTATTGACTGTATTAATCTAATTTATTGTACAAGAATAGTCACAGTCCATAAACCATGCATTTTAAATATCTTAAAAATATCTTGAGGCCATTGTCTTCATTACCCACTGCATTCATTGTGTCACAGTTATCCTTGAACACGATAGTGAATAATGAATTCTCTGCAGACGGGAAAATGATAACCTTTCTATAAGCAGAAGGTCGATGTAGAAATCAAAAAGCATGTATCAATAAATAGCTCAAAAGTCACGGGCACATAAAAAATAATAGTATGTAATACTAAAAATATCTTGTATTTTTATTTCTATGCGCCAATATATACTTAATTTTCTTTGCGCGACACGTCCACCAGAAGAGGCAGACGAACGTGTAAGCTACTTCAATGAAGATAGGGTTATCCTTGGCCCTGCCAACCCAAAATCCCTCGGACCATAGAAACCAAGAACTCTGAACCATGTTCTCGTCGCAGCCGCCGCCCACCGCCACTACCGCGTCCAGTACCGCTAACACCACTCCCATCGCCACCAGCACTGCCATCACAGCATCACACCTGCAAGACCTCCACCGCCTCACCATCCCCGCCACCACTACTCTCCTGCTCACCACTGCCTTAAACACAACCGCTGTCGCTACCGCCACATCTCCACAGCTTCCATTGCCCACACCGCCACCGCCACCGCCAACGTCACCGAAAACTCCACCGCACCTCCATCACCAACCCACGCCACCGGTGGCTTAAACACGACCACCACATTTCCGCCGCCGCCTCCACCGCCACCGGTCAAGGCTGCGGGACACGTGACGCGTGCCCGCGTGATAATTCTGGCGGAGGACGCCGTGCCACCGCCGCCGTCGCGACCGCTTTGTTCACCTGCGCCCAAGGCCCCGAGCGCGCCTGCCTGGATATTTCAGGAGCGGTTGCCACCGGCCGGTGCGGTGCGGTGCGGTGCGGTGCGGCGGCGCGCGTCCTATATTGGACGTCCGCCGCAGCCGCCACCGCCACCACTGCCGCCGCCGCCAACACCGACGAGGCCCTTCCATCAGGGGTCGCTGCGCCCGCTCCAAACGGATATTCCTAGAGAAATTACTCTAAGAAGGCACTCAAAGAGAAATTACTCTAAGAAGGGACTCACAGAGAAATTACTCTAAGAAGGGACTCGTAGAGAAATTACTCTAAGAAGGGACTCGTAGAGGAATTACTCTAAGAAGGGACTCGTAGAGGAATTACTCTAAGAAGGGACTCGTAGATGAATTACTCTAAGAAGGGACTCGTAGAGGAATTACTCTAAGAAGGGACCAACTTCACAGGTCGAAAAACAAATGAATGTCATGTCAATGTCAATGAGTCGAATCCTTTTGCAAGCGAGCAGTGGCGAATCCTGAACAGTATTTTAAGTATACCGCACTTTATGGAAGCTACCTCTACAGTTGTCTTTTATTTCGAGTTTTGTGAAATCCCAATACTACGAAATCCGGTCCTTAATAATTGTTCTATAAGACAATTATACAACCCACTACTTTTCTGATCATTAACACACTCCATTTTTACAAAAAACTGGAGAGGATCGTAACTTACGAACGACCAGAGAAGGACTGTTCACCACAATATTCTGCGGTGCCTTCAGACCGTCCAGACGCGCATCCTCCCCTCTCCCCGCCCTTAAAACATGAGGAGCCCTAGGTTATCGCGGTTGGCATGCGGTGCCTTCGCCTGGGCTAACGAATTCTCTGGATAGTATTAACAACTGTTTGAAACTACTCACTCTATCGCACTTCATAGCGCTTACGGATGCGGAAAACTGACTCTCGGTAGCAAAACAGAGCAGTACTTTTTCGCATCAGTTTTAAAGCTGTCAAAATCTACATAACTTTTTAGAGGATTGGCAAACTTACGAAATATTTCTTATACACTTCGAATTACTAGGTATACCGGCAGTATATGCGGTGTATCAGGGAATCCTCCACTGCAAGCGAGTCATCTGCATAGGAACGCATTGGCAAATTGAGCCCATGGTCATAACCTACAGTTATGTTGCCAGTAGTAGGTCAAACAGTAGCTGTCAAAGTGCTTGCTTAGAGTCCATGCTTAGAGTAATCTCTCTTTACCGGCTAACCTTCATAATTCGATGTTCAGCGTTTCGAAATTCTTGGGAATGAGTCCGAATGGGAGAACTTTCATGGTTGCGAGTCGGCAATTGCAGCTATGAAGTTCTGGAGACATAAAATCGAGTTTGGACGATGATAGTTTTCTAGGTTCTCCAAAACGTATCTTCTTGTACTGACTTAACCTTTATAATTCAAAGTTGAGCAATTCGAAATTCCTGAGAATGAGACTAGAGGCGAAAGCGTTAATGCTTTCGAGTGGGCAACTGCAACTGTGAAGTACGGGATTTATAAAATCGAGTTCCGACGATTTTTTTTTTCGGTACCAGGTCAATGACTGCATAAATGAACTGGTCAAAAGACCGTCATCGCTAAGGTTTGGTGCAGTTGCCAGCGCCATTCAGAGCAGAGCTGCGGGTTTCGGAACCGCTCAAGCTAATTAAGAGTTACTAGCGTACCCGCGGGAGAACTCACGCATGTTAAACCCCACCCTCTTCCCTATTTTTCTATTTCCATATTAAGCCTGTCATATATCTTTTTATTCAAGTCACTCTTATCCTCCGTCCCTTGTTCTATATGCCTCCTTGTAATTAGTAACAATTCAATACACCCTTGTCAATAAAAATATTCTTATTTAACGTTATTACCGAGCAGAGAGGTACACCCGTGTAATTCATTCGCGTACAATATCAAGTAATTAGTTTAATTTGAAATATAGTTGCAGATTCTACATGCTCTGAACAGGTGGGGTAGAACTGAGAAGCGTCGAACCAGCAAAAATGTAATAGAATGTTCAAAAAGATCTCATCCTATAGATTTTGATGCGAGGAACGTTTCTTTGAGGCCGTTTGCCTCAAAATTTTAGTTTCTAAGGCCCTTAATAGCTTCGTTTAGAAGTTATTTAACTTTGTAGCTAACCGATTGTGCGGGTTGCATTTGACATGAAAATTAATGCTTTTTTATTAATAAATCTTTTATATTTTTGAAGACAAGGTGCAATTCGTCATGTCTTCTTGAAATTTTCTTTCATTAGAGACCTCATTTATAAAGATAGGTTGCGTGTAAGAGCCGCAAAAGGTATGCATTCTACTGAAATAAAATAGGAGGCGATGGTATTTGGGTTTCTTAGTCACCGTGCATGCGCCTTCCAACAAAATAATTCCACTTTTTTTTTTTAAATTTGTTGCGTCCATTTTGACGCAACGCGTCTCGAAGACCCTTACGGGTCGTTGAGCGCTTTGCGCTGTGGAGTAATCCTCCATTACTTTGCGCACTTTTTGGAGTAATTCTCCATTATCACGCGGTAGCATCTCTGCGTACGCGCCTCCTACTACGCGCTCCTGCGTCACTACCCAGCGGCCAGAATTAGGAAGGAGTAAGGATAGGGGCAGGGTTTAGGACACATCACAAGGGTTGGACTAGCCCTTGTGAAGCAGCCAAACTCGTTTTGTTGGAACAAATTTCACATGAGATTCGACAGGAATCGAACCCGGACCTCAGTGGTGAAAGGCTAGCGACTTCGCCATGTGCCACGAGCGTAGCTTCTTCTCTGTCCAGGTAGCTCAGGAGCATTTGTGTGAACAATGAACCCATCATTGGTAACGGTCGATGCAGAGGCTGATTTCCTTTGTTTTGTGATTGATGAGAAATTTACCCAATAATCATTCATCGCCTAATAAAGCCTGGATCGTTCCTCTCCAAATTTATATGACACCTTCCTTCGGCTACTTCCGACAACCGATGAGGGACTAGGTCTTAAATTGACTTAGAAGGAATAATGTAAAAGGAAAGAGGAGTGCAATATCCTGGGAACCTGTCTGGTAAGCCTTGCAAAGTTTTAGGCGAAGGTTGTATAGATCCATGTAGGGTCACACGCTTCTCGATGCAAAAATGCGTGCACATGCATACACAGACAGTACTGCCTGGATGAGATTTAGAGATACTGTATGCATTGACCGGTCCTTGGGTATTCGTTTCTTACATGTCTCTTGGTGGCCTGCGCCAGAAGGAAACTTCTCGAAAAGCACAAGGAAGCTCTCACAGATGCAGATAGGTCACACATCCACGTGCTCTTCAAATAATATCATGCCACCATCAAAGAACGCCACGGGCAGATATAAGGCTCACTCAATTTGTCACTTCCAATCCTCGAGCGATGGTAAAATATTCTTTAAAGACCACATAATGCATCTGCACGAAAGACATTTTTAGCTTATTGGATGTAAAAAAATTCTTTCACGTAGTAAACACCATTAGTTCCTTTATATAACGTTTCTTTTTTACAAAGGCTAATTTTAAATTATTATTATTATTATTATTATTATTATTATTATTATTATTATTATTATTATTATTATTATTATTTATTTTTTC
>BLKR01011531.1:0-31115 GCA_011170035.1 Teleogryllus occipitalis
CTATCACTTATGTTAATATTTAGTCTATTTGTTATGCTTTTGTATGTTCGACATTGTGACTACTTTAGACTATCACTTATGTTAATATTTAGTCTATTTGTTATGCTTTTGTTTGTTCGACATTGTGACTACTTTAGACTATCACTTATGTTAATATTTAGTCTATTTGTTATGCTTTTGTTTGTTCGACATTGTGACTACTTTAGACTATCACTTATGTTAATATTTAGTCTATTTGTTATGCTTTGTATGTTCTGCATTGTGACTACTTTAGTCTATCACTTATGTTAATATTTAGTCTATTTGTTATGCTTTTGTTTGTTCGACATTGTGACTACTTTAGACTATCACTTATGTTAATATTTAGTCTATTTGTTATGCTTTTGTTTTTTCGACATTGTGACTATTTTAGACTATCACTTATGTTAATATTTAGTCTATTTGTTATGTTTTTGTTTGTTCGACATTGTGACTACTTTAGACTATCACTTATGTTAATATTTAGTCTATTTGTTATGCTTTTGTTTTTTCGACATTGTGACTATTTTAGACTATCACTTATGTTAATATTTAGTCTATTTGTTATCCTTTTGTTTGTTCGACATTGTGACTACTTTAGACTATCACTTATGTTAATATTTAGTCTATTTGTTATGCTTTTGTTTGTTCGACATTGTGACTACTTTAGACTATCACTTATGTTAATATTTAGTCTATTTGTTATGCTTTTGTTTGTTCGACATTGTGACTACTTTAGACTATCACTTATGTTAATATTTAGTCTATTTGTTATGCTTTTGTTTTTTCGACATTGTGACTATTTTAGACTATCACTTATGTTAATATTTAGTCTATTCGTTATGCTTTTGTTTGTTCGACATTGTGACTACTTTAGACTATCACTTATGTTAATGTTTAGTCTATGTATTATGCTTATGTTTGTGTTTGCATTGAGATTGGGCCTTTTCCTTGGAGATCCGCCCGGCGGGCCTGCTGCGCGCCACCCTGGACCTGGCCATCCTGTCGATGGAGAGAGCTCCGCTGGCTCCGCGGGCGCGCGCCTCGCGGATTCGAGTGCGCCCGCGGCCGCAGCCACGGCTGCCAGACCCGCCGCTGGCAGCGCGCCTCGGCGACTGCTGCTGCAACTGCGCGCGCGACCTCAAGAGACACCTGGCGGACTTCTGCGACAACACCAGCGTGCACGGCTTGAAGTACATGGCAGAACCCAGCCGCCCCTGTGTCGAGAGGTAATAAGAGTTGATTTTAATTATCATCACAATCTGACAAAACAATAGTTGTCAGCAGAGTCTGCACAGCCGGTACCAATCGACAAAACCTAATTTTTCAATTACTTAGCCTTTTTACTGACGAGGCGATCGTTTGTGAAGCCGCTCGGCTAAAGATTCTCAAACAATTTACTTTCGCGGCTTCTTATTTGCAAATGCATCTGATTCTCAGAAATTGTTAACAATAGGAAATTCTATCTCTGATCAAAGAGTATATCTCTGATCGCCGGTTCCCAGTAGCTGGCGCAATCTCTGGAGCGTCTTTGAAAGCAGTTCAAACTTTTCAAATCAGTTTGTCCTTCCAAAGAGTTTCATACGAAAGACGTCTTTGCCTCTCTCTCTCTCTCTGAAAGACCGCCCGCTATTTTTACAGAAAAAATATTATAAGTCCAACGGGGGACGTTTAAATTGTATACCGTTTGCTGTCAATTAGCAATAAGTAATTGTTATAAATGATTGAATTCAAGGTACGGCGCCAAATTTGAATTAATTTAAATTAATTGGGCCACCTATATGCCAACAGATGTTTTTTTATTTAAAGTATATGTAAAGATTTCGAAAATATTCATCCACTCGAAATTGTTATATCTTTCGATTTATCTTAAACGCCCGACAGCCGTCAAATTGACTGCTTACCAGTAGCTGCTAAACTGTGCGATCCATGTCAAATTGTTTTGTTTATATCATCTTATCTCTCCTCCGAAAAATCATGGACGTTCTCTTTTAAACGAAGATTAGTGCAACAAATCATTAGGGTTCATCATATCTGAATTGTCGATTTTAGAAATCGGTGATGAAATGAAACACAATTGGTATGTTGTCTTCCGACGAAAGGCAACTCATATATATATATATATATATATATATATATATATATATATATATATATATATATATATATATATATATATATATATATATATTCTTCTAATTACTGTAATCGATCAATAAAAATGTGAACTGAAGCTAGTACGTATATTTACTTATGTGAATAAATTCCCCAAAATCCATAAATAGCCCATTAAATGCATGAGCCGTCAAAATGACGGCCCACGGGCATTATCGGTAAATGCAAGGTCCGGGCGCTCAAGTGTTAAATCGGAATATATACTTACGTAAGCAGCGGAGTAACGAAAGAGGGAAGCTATATTACTACAATCCATGTTTTGTGTTACCCCAAACACGTGCTTTGGCTGTGCACAGACTGCTGTGGGTGGCGGGGATCGCGCTGTCGCTGGGCGCATGCGCAGTGCTGGTGGCGCAGACGTGGGCGCGGTGGCGCGCATCGCCCGTCATCGTCGCCATGGACGAGACGCAGCGGCCCGTCTGGGAGATCCCGTTCCCCGCCGTCACCGTCTGCCCCGTCAACAAGCTACGCGCCTCCGCCTTCAACTTCAGCGCTGTCTACAGGAGTCAATGCCTCGGCAACAACGACAGCACCCAAGAAGAGTAAGTGTGTTCACGGGCGTAGCCACTTTCTCGCATTAACTGTAACTGCTCGCATTATTTCCAGCACATCATGCAGAAAATCAAGGATAATCTCATATGTAAATTGAACATCCTAAAGTCCATCAAAACTATCGCTTTATGATGAATTCAAAATTACGATATATTTACCCTATGCATATCTGGATACGAAATTCTTCCCGACTTTAATAATGTTGATTATACCATTTTATTGAACTTATTGTTAGAGAACATTGTAACATTAATGTTAAGTAAATAAATCCACCTTATCTTTTCTTACCCATCATGTCGCCGTTTAACAATGAACACCTCAAATATTCGTAGGTGCGTAGTTTGACAGTAACGCTGCGTAGGGTGGTAACGTCAACTTATCGTAATAAAAGTTCGTACAAAATTATGGTACTAGTTTTTTCATATTTTCTTTCATATTACAGTTAAATTGTATTGTGAAGTTAAAATAATATGAAATAGTAAATGAATGAATACCATTACAAACAAATTTGGAGATATGGCAGTTAAATATTACTCACTTCTAGCTTTTCCTTCCACATTGTGTACATTGGAATAAAAGTAAATTCCTGGCAAATACCACTAAAGTTTCCAACGCCTAGTGGTAATCCTACGGAACGAAAATGAAATTCATTTACTAATTTTTATTATCAACAGGGAACAAATATTTCTGGATTTATTCGTTCTATGCGACAAGAAAGGAATAGACAACTCAGAAGACAGGTTTAGAAATATTAATACAGTGGAAAGCATCGAAAAGGTACCGTTCACACGAAAATATTACAATTATCATAAAAGTTTGTTTCTTTATACTTGGAGAAGAAAAGAAATAGTTAACATTTTTAATATTTTTTTCTTTCAGTTTTCACCTCAAATGAAGGATACAATATATTCAGCAGAATTCCGACGAAAGGATCTGAAGACATATTTCGATTTTCAACCAATTCTCACTGAAGAAGGACTATGCTTTTCGTTCAACATGATGCAAGGATCGTACTTCTTCCGAAATGGCACGTAAGTGCAAATGCTTTTGCAAACGTTTCAACAAATTATTATTAATTGCCTACGCTAACTGAAACAGACGCACTGATTCCAACAATTCCCACTATCTTGAGTACATGATAGGAAACAGTCTTTTTTAATCTTGCGTCAGAGATCACAAGTAAATCTCAGGCAGCTTCCGAAAGAACATGGAATTTTCTAAGACTTGACCAATTCCTTTGTCGCAATATTTTTAAATGCAATCCATTTTTGTTTTAATGTGTAGGAATCAGCTGTATGGTTTATATAGTGGTAATACCAGCATTGGCAGAAGTCACACCAATGATTTTAGTGCTCTAATGTGACTTCAATCATTACATTTATTTCTCTTCTTCCCATTTAAAAGTACGAACAGTCATTCACAAATAATTTTAAAATACTTTCTGCAAGCTTTGTGATATTTGTCCAAAACGCATTGTAAGACAAAGGAATGTTGTGCTATTTAAAATGTAATGAATGGTAATTAAGGTATTGGAGAGATTGATACCTTTGATATAATTAATGACACATTAGTGCTGTCTTCGTTTGCAGTAATTTCATGTTTTAAGTACTATTTGATCTCGTAGCGATCATCGTAGCTGGCTACTAGCCTTATCACATCTAGCTATTTAGGGTCTACAATCAAATAATATTCCTCTATTGGGCTTAATGTTTTCTTTATATTCGGGCTAAGCTATTTTCACAGCAGCAAGTTTGCGTATGTCTGAAGAGTTTGCCTTTAACTTAAATGTCTAGCGACGTTTCTTGGCGTTTTAGAGGAAATATTCATCGAACTGAAAAGTAAACAATCTGTGTTTACATTCCACGCAATTGATTCTCCAATCATAATATGAAAGTCATTCTTAAATAATAAATCATTTATGACACGTTCATATGTTGGCAGGGCTGCCGCAACACAAGTGATTGGAAAACAATACGACAGTCGGATTTCTGGTGTAAGGCACTTCCAATACGGCCGCCTTCACACACCGTACAATATATATATATATATATATATATATATATATATATATATATATATATATATATATATGTGTGTGTGTGTGTGTGTGTGTGTGTGTGTGTTTATGGGTGGATGCATACTTTTTAATGGTTTCTCGAATATCGAGGGAATGCCGGAACAATCCCGGCCACGGACCGCGGACGATCTTTTCTTCCTCTTCCGTGTCATATTCTCACCACTTACTACCACAAAGTTACATTTACATGCACCACACTATCATACATGCCGGGAGATCAGTTGGGAGCTTAGAGCTTGCCCTGGTTACAGCGGCGCTCCGTAAAGGAGAGGTATTTGAACGGGGAATTCAGTAAACCGAGCTACACGTCAGTGCGGGATCTCACGTACCAGCGGAGAGAATCTCCGTCACCTTCCGAGATACAAAATGCACAACACTTACGAGACTAATGACTATAACAGTTTACGCGTCTGGAAGCACAAATCAATACTATTTCTATATATCTTGGCATTTTAGTGTCGGATTAATCCAACTTTTACCAGATACCGGGGATCCCAGACCTAGGCCCTGTTTTTATTATTCATACCAGGGATATGGGGAGTGTTTTTATTATCCACATCAAGGATATGGGGAATGTTTTTATTATTCACACCAGGGAAATAGGGAGTGTTTTATTATCAACACCAGGAATATGGAGAGTGCTTTTATTATTCACACCAGTGATATGGGGAGTGTTTTTATTATCCACACCAGGGAAACGGGGAGTGTTTTATTATCAACACCAGGAATATGGGGAGTGCTTTTATTATCCACGCCAGGGATATGGGGAGTGTTTTTATTTTCCACACCAGGGAGACATGTGGTGAGCAGGACATATTTCTATCGCCGTACCTATCTTATTTGGCCTGCCGCAACGTTCTTTCGACACAGAGCAATAGTAACTGAGACGATTTGTATTAGAAAGCTACAGCTTCATTTTGGTCCATTTTTGCCCTTTGCGGGAATCGAATTCTGAACCTCTTCGAGGCAAACGAAGACGCTCTCCCTGAGTCACCCAATTAATCAATAAGGACGTAAAAACTGTCCCCTCCCGTTCGTGGCTCGCGTGCTCTACAAGCTGCACTACTCGCAGCGCTGTTCCAACCAGGCGAATGCCGGAGCAGTTCCTTAACGAAATGACCACGGACCTCCCACGGTCCTTCCTTTCTCCTCCTTCTATCCTCAACCCTTATTTCCACACATATTGTTAGTATATGTACTGCACTACCACAAATGTCGGGGGACCACACAGAAGCTTAGTTCTAGTCCAGGCTGGGACAGTGCCCCGCAGGAGAGAGATTCCTGGAAGAGGACTATCGCAAGCAGAAATACATATTGACGCCGGATCTCACATTCCAATGGGAAGAAACACAGCCACTTAGGGGATATTTAGTGTAACAAACACAACACGTACAGAATTATGACCATATCAGAAGACATGCCCGGAAACTCTAATAACCGGGGTTCGGGTTCTGATGATCTAAAACTTCTTTGACAATGGCCTATAAAATGACTTAAAAATAAGAGAAAAGCGACCTATAAAATCACTAAAAAAAGAAAATTATCTAATTTTTTTTACATATTCAAAAATGTGTATGAAAATATGTATTTATTCAATGAATTTTACAATTTTAAATGAAATTTATTTATATAGACTTCTAATATAAATATTTAAAATAAATTATTTATTTTAGGAGGAAATACAATCCCTTGCTTCGATCTTCCAACCGTCAGTTTTGAAAGGTCAAAGATCCTTGTAAATTTGAGAGTTCCATAAAGTATTCACTGCAGTAGTGAATTTCGAGATGAACTGGTAATACAATAAAAACTTTGTTTTAGAGTGTCATTGTAAATTCACAAAACATTCACTAACAAAACAATGAAAAGGAAACAAAATGCTTAAAAATGACAAAAATTACGCAACTATCCGAAAAATTGAAAAATGTCAAAAATGAGAAAAAGACTCAATAACTATACATTTCTATAATCTATATTTCGTGGTAAATTTTCATTTAGCACAAGTTAGCTGCGTCTAGAATGCGCCAATGAAACGATGACATGTCATCAAAACCCGAGCCCTGCTAATCACTCAGTAAGAGCACACAAACCTCTCCTGTACGTGGGCTGCGTGTTGTGCAGGTTGCATCACGCGCGGCGCTACCTCAACTACCGTCGCCACCTGCGCGAGTGGACGCCGTCCAACGGCTACGCGCCGTCCGCCGGGCGCGGCGCCTACCCGTTCAGGGCGACGGCGTCGGGCGCCGGCACCGGCCTCGCCTTCACGCTGCGCGCGCCCGCACGCGACCTCGACGCGCACTGCAGGAACGCCTACGAGGGCTACAAGGTCAGCTCCCCGCCCCGCCAGGGCACTCGCTCTATACCGCGGTTTCTACACAGCTGGACCGGAAGCGGTAGCTCAGAGCATCAACTGATGTCACTGCAGCGCCTCTGACCGGGAGGTCCTAGGTTACACTCCCCACGGCGGCAGGATTTTCGACACTAGCTTGTCAACTAGGTCGAATTCAGTCGCTGTCTGGAGGAGAATTCTTGCGGCCGGCTGCTCTGATCGGTAGTTTTCCGTGGTTTCTCCGATCAACACCAGGTGAATGCCGGAGCAGTACCCTACCAAACGGGCCACGGACCGCGCGCGATATTTCCTTCCCCTTCCTTGTCCTATCCTCTCCCCTTACACACACACACACACACTTACGCTAACATGCACTACACTGCTACATATTCCGGGAGACCGGTCGGGAGCTTAGAGCTTGTCCCGGCTGGGACAGTGCCCCGCTGGTGGGAGAGTCCTTGTTAGGGGGAAACCCCACTAGCCGACGGTAGGTCGACGCCGGATCTCGCCATCCAGCGGGGGAAGATCACCGCCATCTCCGGAGAAAAAACATGCACTACACTAACGGGACTAATGACCAAAACAGTTGACGTGCCCGGAAACACAAAAAACGTCAATCAATCAATCACAGCTGGACCTCAAGGTCACTGACGGCCCGTGACCACGGTAGCTTTTAGGCGCAGCGTTTCGCGTCTTTCTCAGTCGAGCCGTTAGAGTCACTTCATCTGCGGCACTGCTTGATGCGGTCGCGAGCATGCGACTCCTAGCGGAACTACTGAAAAAGACGTGAAAAACCGTGCCTAAATGCTACCGTGGTGACGGGCCTTCAGTGACCCGGAAGTCCAGCTATGTAAAAACCGCAGTATAGGACCACTGCCCGCACGGATGGCCTCCGGGACCAGGCGCACTACTGGGGCGGTTTCATTCACGGAAAATACGTGGCAATAAATTCCAAATTGTGACAATTAATTAGCAATAAATCGTTTTCGGGGTTTCGGTCGAGCTGCGAATCGAATTTAACTCATGTGTGTGCTCAGCTCACACCCCTTTCCCCACGAAAAAAAGCGGAAATTATTTCAAAATTGTGGTAATTAATTAGCAATAAATAATTTATATGGTTGTTCCAGCTTGACACGCTTTTGGTTCTGGAAACATTAGGTTCGAAGTGGAGGGGTGATGCAAACTTCTGTCCGCGACTTGCCTGAAACAGTTATTTCCGTTTTGCAGACACAGCATATTTCTGTGTTTTCCTATTACGAATTATATGATAATTTAGTGGAAGAATCAACGAAGGCATTATCCGTTGTAGTGGTGTCTGCAGTATTTGCCTGCACCTTTTTGCTCTTTGTTTTTGGGAACTCAGCCAAAACTCCTCCAATCTCAACAGAACACCTTATTTAATTTTGGCGGGTCATCCACAGAGGAGAGAAGGGTGACGGCCGAAAATGGTCTATTTCTCGAGCCACAATGTCCTGATTTGAGCCCGTTGGTCAGATCCTAGAGTGTGGTTAGAAATGAATGATTCGAGTTCTAGAATTCTTGTCTCCGTCGAATTCCTCAACTCCAAACGAAGATTCCAGATTAAAAATATTATATTTCGCGAAAGTTTAGTTATTGGAATTCTTTGAGTTGTATGTGTATAAAAAGTTTCCTCTCAGCTCTTTCCAGAATTGTACAAATAACTATTTCATTTCCCCATTATTTTTCAATTATTATATTTCGTCATAGCACGATTCTTTCGTGAGAATATTTCATATGTAATAAATTTAATTAGTACGCATGATTTAATAAATTTAACGATCATAATCATTTCATTCTTCATTTTTTATAATTTGATTGTCCTAGTTAATTTGTGATACGAACCTGACATAATAACAAATAACGAAAAAAGCCAAAACTTAGAATTAACCGATCCGCTCAAGCCACCCTTTCGCCTGCTCTAAACTAAACCAACAAACAGGACTAGGCTGCGCGTGTCCTGACCTGCCGCAGTCTTCTCCTCCCGACTCTTCTGCTACTTCCCATTCACGCGTAAATTATTTTATTTGTGACATTTTACTGGCATAAGCGCCCTAATTATTCATGACATGCGGTTAGAGTATACTTGTTTTTTTCTAACGTGGCGGCTGAGGGTAGTATCTCCAAGATGGAATTCGGCACAACTTTTTGAGTCATTCTCAGTCCTGCCTCTAGAATCGCTTGATCTGCAGCACTGCTTGAAGCGGTCGCCATCATGCTACATCTTGCGGCTGGACTGAGAATGACTCAAAGCGTCGTGCCGAATTCCATCCCCTCAACAGCCACGTTAGAAAAACCCAAGTATATTCATGGGTTTTTCTAACGTGGCCGATGGCATGAGGTCATTTTACACCTCCTGTCTTTTACAATATTTTCAATAACGCGAACGCCCTTCTCTGCGGGCCTCATGGCCTCACACATGTGCTTCCCATTGTTAAAAAGGTTCATTTTATAAGGCAGGAAGTGTAAAAATGACCTAATGTCATTGGCCATATTACGAAAACCCGAGCATAGTTGGGCGTGCGTCGCGCAGGTGCAGCTGCACAGCCCCGCGGAGTTCCCGCGTCCGGCCGAGCGCTCGTTCCGCGCTCCGCTGCGCGGGTCGACGGCGCTGCGCGTGGCGCCGGCCGAGATGGCGACGGACGCCGACGTGCGCGGCGGCTACTCGGCGCAGCAGCGCCGCTGCTACTTCCCCGACGAGCGCCGCCTCGCCTTCTTCCGCCTCTACTCGCAGAGCAACTGCGAGCTCGAGTGCCTCGCCAACCTCACGCTGCGCCGCTGCCGATGCGTGCCCTTCCACATGCCGCGTGCGTAGCGCTTCCCTGTCAAGTGCTTTGCGCTTCCATATGCCGCGTGCGTAGCGCTTCCTAATGCCGCGTGCGTAGCGCTTCCTAATGCCGCGTGCGTAGCGCTACCATGTCGCGTGCGTAGCGCTTCCTAATGCCGCGTGCGTAGCGCTTCCATCCCGGGTGCGTTGAGCTTCCACATGTCGCGTGCGTATCGCTTCCTAATGCCTCGTGCGTAGCACTTCCAAGTCGCGTGCTTAGCACTGCTACATGCCGCGTGCGTAGTAGCGCTTCCATGTCACGAGCTTAGCGCTTCCACATGCCGCTTGCATAACCCTTGCTCATTCCACATGCGTAACGCTGCCCTTTGCCGCGTCCACAGCCCTTCTACAGGTCGCGTGCGTAGCCCTTCCACAGGCAACGTGTGCAGCCTTTCCACATGCCGCGTGCGTAGCGCTTCTTCATGCCGCGTGCGTAGCGCTTTCAGATGCCGCGTGCATATCCCTTCCACACGCCGCGTTCGTAGCCCTTCCACATCCCGCGTGCGTAGCCCTTCCACAGGCAGCGTGCGTAGCGATTCCACATGCAGCGTGCGTAGCGCTTCCACATGCCACGTGCCATAGCGCTTCTACATGCCGCGTACCCTCATCTGTATTTCTTGTAACGAATCGATTCAGATGTCATGAAATCGGTCAATGAAAGCGAAAAACGAGTAGCATTGTTCAATTTCACTTGCCTTATTGCTTCAGAATCAAGTTTTCTCGAAAGTAAGTGTGTTTTTATTCCCAGGTCTCGTGACCACCGTTGTGTGTGGTACATCATCAGAAATTATGACCTGTGTCATGGATGCAGAAGGTAAGCAAAACACACCCAATATGTAGTTTGTAATGATTAATTGCCTTTATAATACATTTATTATAGTATATATTTATATAAAATGATGACCAACAAATTATTTTGCTTACAAAAAATAATTATTTTTGCGATAATTACGTCTCTGTTTGATTCCTGCATAAGGGTAATATTTTTTTAAAATCCATTCACCTTATAAACTACTAGAACAATGTGATAAGTCTCTGGAGTAATGAACGGATTACAAATTCCACACTGTTTCTGATGATAAGTGGTAGACTTTGGAGAGAGTTGCTAATAAAGAAGTACTTTTATCAGCTTCATCAGTCCCGCTGCATTCGCTAGCGCTGATCCTCAAATAATGCTAAATGATGGCTAAAATCTGACAATACGTCTGTCAAAATGGGTGATTTGCAGGAGGGAGATAAAGTACTTTACAATATTACCATTACATGTTAATAAAAATGTGGCCAATTTCGTATTTTGTAACATTTTTTTTGTTTATTTATGTTATACCTTAAATGGCACCCCCAGATAAGGTGGTAAAATGTTCCCTAAAAACAAATGACATTTAAGTAGTTACACTAACTCTAACGAAAAAATAAAATTTTTGACAGATTTCTTAGACTCCGTCCATCACCCACAACTCCCTCCAGCCAAATAGGTGTCTTTTAAATTTTTTCATCAACTTACACTATTTTATGATTGAAAAAATATGAAAAATAAGAAAATAATTTATGTTATCAGAAAAACGTTTTAAATACATTCTCAACTCCAAATTCAAGCGCAATTTCTTTTCCGGGGGCATCCTTTGGATGAAGATCTAATTTTCCCGGTGACATTATCTCTAAACGATCAAATTTTGATATAAGTCCTATTAAAATGTAACCACCATTAAACATCTATTTTTGTATCCCAGAGATAATTATCACAGGTGATGTTGTCATGTTTTTAGAGGCTTATTCTATGTTTATTAATGTTCAGGAAAATTACTTTTGTTCCAAGAGCAAAGGAGAAAATGAAAGAAGAAATGAAACACTTCACGTGTAATATTAGATGTGCATTGTTATTTTCAATAGATAATGCTGCTATAACTATTCTTAATGGTCATTCGTTGATACTGATAGTCTCATAAGTAGTTTCTAAGACCAAAAGGAGGTGGAAATCTTATTATTGGCAGCTTAGTCAGTAAAACGAGCAGTGACATTTGGAGATTAGGCATTCATCCATACAAATCACGTACATATATGTCTTTAAAGCTTCTGTATGTGTTCTGCAGTTAATAATTTCATATATTCCAGCAATTCAAATCACAAGAACACTTTCAGTTAATTAAATCCTGAGCTGTAGAAAATTCAACATTCAACATTGCTGTCTCTTTTAGTCTCATCAATATTGATTTTTTTTCGATAACAATTTTCGTTGATGTAGTGAATAATAATATTAATATTATTATTAATAATAATAATAATAATAATAATAATAATAATATATAAATAATTATAGTGTTATAATCAGGGCTCGGATTCTGGTGACATGACATCTTTTCATTGGTTCATTCTAGACGTAGCAAATTTGTAAATGAATGTTTATCACGACATATAAGTGACAGAAATATTTAATTATTAGGTAATTTTTTGTCATTTTTTTAACGTTTATCTCATTTTCAGACCATTGCGTCATTTTTGTCAATTCCAAGCATTTTGTTTCCTCTTTGTATTTTTTGTTAGTGAATTTGCAGTGACACACTAAAAGTATTTATTATATCATCACTACATGACAAAATTCACTCCTGCAGGGGACACTTTGTCGAACTCTCAAAATATCACTGGTTTCGATAACTACATCGACCTTTCAAAACTGACGGTTGGAAACGCGGAGCTAAAAATTGAATATCCTCGAAAAATAAGCACTTATATTAAATATAATTTTACATAAATAAATTTTATTTAAAATTGTATAATCCATTGAATAAATAAATATTTTCATACAATTTTTGTGAGTATTTTTAAACATTTAGGTTATTTCCACCTTTTTTTAGTCATATTATATGTCATTTTCCTCTTATTTTTATTTCCTTTTTTATTAGTTTCATTTTATATGTCATTTTAATTACTTATTTGTAATTTTATTTTGAAATTTATAAATATTTTTAAATTTTAAAATGTATGACTTTATGAATACAATTTTAAATGTATAATATCAAACATTTTATAAACTTATTTTTAAGTCATTTTCAAAAGAATTTAGAATCCGAGCCCTGGTTATAATTGAATGAACTCACGTGCGGATGTGTAGGGCAATGATTAGCGTGAATGCGAGTGCGTGCGTGCGAAGCGCGTGTCAGGGGACGCGCGCGAGGCGTGGCGTGCGGCGCAGAGGCGTTCCAGGACGTGGACTTCCGCGCGGCGGGCGAGGGCGAGGGCGCGGGCGCGGGCGCGGGGGCGTGGTGGCGGCGCCTGGGGCTGGGCCGCGAGCGAGAGCGCGCCCCGCGCGGGGAGCGCGACCGCTGCAGCTGCCTGCAGACGTGCGCGCACCTCTCCTACGAGGGCGAGGCCTCGTCCTTCGAGGGCCTCCCCGCGCACGCGCCGCTCGGCCCCACGCGGTAAGCACCGCGCGCCCACTACGAGTTCGCCACACGCACACCGCACGCCCACTACGTGCCCTCCACTCGCGTGCTCCACTCTTCCTCCAGGCGCCCACTACGAGTCCACCACACGCCCACAGTGCGTCCACTACGTGCCCACCACACGTGTCCTTCACTCGCCCTCCAAGCACCCACTACGTGCCCATCACACGCCCACAGCGCGCCCACTACGTGCCCACCACACGTGTCCTTCACTCGCCCTCCAAGCACCCACTACGTGCCCATCACACGTCCACAGCGCGCCCACTACGTGCCCATCACACGTGTCCTTCACTCGCCCTCCAAGCACCCACTATGTGTCCATCACATGCACACCGCACGCACACCGCGCGCCCACTACGCGTCCACCACACGCACACCGCACGCCCACTGCGTGCCCAACACACGCACATCACGCACTTGGTGGCGCACGGAGGTGAACGAATGACGAGACTAGACGGCTTAGTCATGACACTGCAGTGCCTGTGACCGTCGAAGGTCCTAAGGGCTCGTGGCATCAACTGATGTTACTCCATGGGAGGTTCTAGTGTTCGAATCCCGACGGTGGCAGGGATTTCATCACTAGATTGTCAGCTAGATCGAGTTCTGCCGCTGTCTGAAGGAGAATTCTGGCGGCCTGATGCTCTGATCGGTATTTTTCCGTGGTTTCATTTATCAACACTAGACGAATACAGAAGCAGTACCCTAACAAACTGGCCACGACCCGCGCGCGATCTTTCCTTCCCATTCATTGTCCTGTTCTGTCCTATCCTATCCATTACTTACACACACTTAAACTATTATGCACTTCACTACTACACAGGCCGGGAGACCAGTCGGGAGCTTCGAGCTTGTCCCGGCTGGGGTGGTGGTCCGCTAGTGGAAGATACCTTGTTGGGGAAGCCGACAGTAGGTCGTCGCCGGATCTCACCTTACAGGGAAGATCACCGCCAGCTCTAGCGCAAAATGCATGCACTATACTTACGGGACTAATGTCCTCATTGGTTGATGCGTTCGGAATCACTAATCAATAAATCAATCAATGGAAGGTCCTAGGCTTCGTGTCCCGACAGTGGCTGGATTTTCGACACTAGCTAGAGAGCTATGTCGAATTCAGCCGCTGTATGGAGTAGAATTCTAGCGGCCAGATACTGTCATCGGTTGTTTCCCGTAGTTTTACCTGTCAATACCCAATCAGTACCATCCAAAATGGCGAATAACCGCGCGCGATTTTTCTTTCGTCTTCCTTGTCCTATCCTTACTCTCACACTTACAATTACATACTTCCGAAAAGGACGTCAGAATTTAGCTTTACTAATGCTACCTGGAAAATTACGTTCATATTAAATAAATGTTAATGAATATATTCGAAGTCTTCTAGAAGGTATTATTTTCTTTTCAGGGAAGAAGAAGAATTTTACACAACCGTATCGATCAACTTCAAGGACACGTACTTCATCCCCACTCGCCGAATTGAAATGTTCGGAACAATCGACTTCATAGGTAAGATAAGACTTAGCAGCCGGATTCCACTATGGCCATATCATATCAGGATATTTTAGACATTATAGATTAGAGTTTTACCTTCAGTTTGAGTTTACAACAGCGCTAAAGAAACCCTAATCGAAACGTACACTAAATTGGAATGTATGAAAAAAAAGCATTCGATATATATATATATATATATATATATATATATATATATATATATATATATATATAAAGAGAGAGAGAGATAAAATAGATATCTCCATTTGTGCAAATCAAAATTAAATATGAAATAATAATAAATTAATCTTCCCTTTATTCCTTTGTTACAAAAAATATTTTATATACCTTTTTATATACCTTACGTTTTCATTTGACTTGCACAAATAGAGTAACTAATTATTTTTATTCACGGAACGTAGTTAAGCAATTAGTGTACCGACGGCGGACTTAGTAAAGTAATTTCCTTGACTTTTTTGGCAATCTATACTGTTGCCTGAACGATTTCCTTTGCCTCAGCCAACTGCGGTGGCCTGCTGGGGCTGAGTCTGGGCGTGAGCGTTCTCAGCGTCTTGGAGCTCATTTATTGGCTGCTGGTGCGACCCTGCTGTTCCAGAGGGCGGCCCGCCTCATAACGCAGGTGGCGCCGTGGGACTCGCTCTACCCAGCGCTCGCGTGTTTTCGTCGACAAACGATCGGAGAACAGGCGCAGAATAAAGAACTTTTTGCGAAGCGTTCAGACTAATACGCCACGAGTTGGTTGTTCCAAATTAGGCACAATGTCAAACCAACTTCTTATACAATCAATATTTTTTCCATACAAGCAAATCGGTGTGTGGGAAAGATTTCTTAAAAACATATTTATTTTTCATAAGAGAAAATTTGGAAAATTCTATTTTTTTAATCCTTAGATGTCATTTGAAAAACTCATATACTAATCCTTAGATGTCATTTGAAACTCATATATTAAAGAGGAGTTATTCGAAAGTCATGGATGCCTCTCTGTGTAGTTTTCTAAAAATAATTTAAGTGTCATCACCTTCAAAAGTCTCATCGTGAACAAAGGCTGTAGAATTTCGAGATGATAATAAAATGTTACAGAATGGTATAAAATGTAGAAAATTCGGAAGGAAGATTCATCATGCAATTGTAAATTATTGTTTGAGATAAATATTGCCATCCGTTGTTATATGTATGAATCTATGAATTTACTTTCGACATGCGCAACTTTTTTAGTGAAAAGAAGGGTGTTCCGAAATACAAATTTGCACAAATTTATTTTATTTTCTCATTTAATTTCGTATATTTCCTTATATCATGTTAATAATTAATGGAATATAATGATTATGATGTATGTAGTATTAAAAAATTTTACTTGATAACGTGTATTATTTTCCGTTACTAATGGAAATATAAGAAACAAATGATATTTCTCTAAACGCACATGAAAATAAAATTATGTGAAAATCACATTTTCTTCATGTGCATGCAATTGTATAATAGCGAGGACAAGCTTTTTAACAACAAATTTTAAAAATTTATGCATGCGACAAAGTACAATGCAGAAGTTTAGAGATTTTTTATTTGTCAAGTTAAAATAAAAATATATCAATTATTATTCTCAATAATATAAAAAGTTTGTACGGAAGTACATTTTGTTTAAATTTTTGTATATATTTTATCTCTTGCTTCCCTTCTGGTGACAAGCCATGGAGTTCATTTTTCAGGACTCCATGTAATTAGTCACAGCTCATCACATTAATGAGAAAGATTAAAAGTAAAAAGGGAGAAAGATATGAAGTAGTACTACCTCGAAACCTTGAAAGATAAAAAAAATCATAATCTGTGGTAAAAAGTATGTTTTTCTGTGAGAGAAGTAACACGGAGGACTAACAAAATTTGCTTAATACGAACACATTACGAACTAAGTACTCAAAATCCCAGAAGGGTGTGGTCACATGAACTTTGTCGCAGAAGCCTAGCAAGGTACAGTTAGTGCCCGGCCGCTCTTCGAGAGGTGGATCATGTCGTCGGCATCTGGGTGAGTCATTTCTCACTACAGTTTTTTTTCTCAAAATTAAAATGTTCTTACCCCGTCAGTTACCGATCGGCCCTCAAGTTCCATTGTGGACTTACTCATCTTTGACTTCATAAATTATATTCGTGATCTCCTAATGTGATCTGCATATCTATTATTTTCAGAAATTTTCTTTTCAGTGCATTACATCACATTTCTGTTCAGTTTGCTTAATTTTCCATTTATGCTTTATCAAAAACGAACATTTAACTAGTATATTTCATCAAAACCAGGTGAATTCCAGAGCAGTCCCTTAAAAAATGGCCGAAGAGTTCGCGCAATTTTTCCTTCCTCTTCCTCCTCCTCTTCCTTCTCCTATCATCACCTCTTTTTTACAAACACACTTACACTCACATGCACTATACTACTACATATATCGAGAGACCAGTCTTGGAGTCTGTACCTTCTGGGGCAGTGTACCGCTGGTGGGTGATAGCCGAATGGGGAAAACGTAAACATACGTGTAAGTTGGCGCCGGATCTTACCATTTGACGTAGCAAAGAACTCCACCACCCCGTGATGTGAATGTGTTTTACATTTACGGAAATAATGATCGCGCCTCGAAACAACAATCAATGGTCGTCGATGTCTGTCCGTCGTCGATGTCTGCCCGTCTTTTTGCCCCGCGGACAAATCCGTTGCTCGTGCCCGCGGTTTGTGTTCGTCACCCCAAAGTTAAGCAAACCTTCACATGAAAAATTCCGATAAGACAATTTTTTAATCACAAAAAATCCCATAGGCAAGTTTCCATACAGAGAAAAATATTGAGATAAATAATAATGCAACAGCAGCGAGTAGAAAAAGTGCCAAATATTTGCTTTATTTTCTCCCTGTAAATTAGTAGTTTTGTTATTGTATACTTTTTTGATCATATTAATGTGGTTATAGATTGTGTGGCCCCATTAATAATTATAAACGAAATAAATAATATTTCTAGTCACTTTTCTGAAAATCATGATTGATATACTTTTTCTTCGAATAGAAATCAATTATTTATTTTCTAAAATACACTATAAAGTGAAAAGCCATGTTATATAACCTAAGAAGAATTAACAGCTACATACAAGTAAGATTCTGAGATAAATGCCAGATAAATTTTTTTTCTGAGAAATAATAGTTTTGTATTTTTTTTTAATTATTTTGCGCAAGTTGATAGCCTAATACGAACAGTTTTTTTTTCATAAGTTGGAACAAAGAGTGTTACACCTAGTAAAATAAACAGTGTTATGATAATCAGCTTTCTGATAATATTATAGTCTAACACGACTTATATCATGAATGTAAGAAGTTTACAGTTGAATAATCTAGATAATACTTAAATAAAAATGAAACAAGAATGACAAGAATTAATTTTAAGATATATTTCTTGTTATTTTCTCTATTTATCCTCTTTTCTAGTATATCGTCTGTGACACAAAGTACAAGTAAGCTGTGTTTGCCCCACCGAGTCTGGACGCATTTGGAAGAATTTTTTGGAAGTACTAGTGTGCATGGACTGAAATACCTAACGGAGCCACGACGACCATTGCACGAAAGGTGAGTGGAGAGTCTAATTGATTTTTTATTGCATTTCGCACCATTTGAGCTCCTGAAATACAGGATGCCAGGTCATCATCATTGATTTGCCTTATAAAATAGAGGTGTACAAAAAACAATAATTACAGTATCCTAATATTAATTATGTTAATGTTCATATTAACTTCCTCTTCTTAATTGATGTTGAACTTCGAAATAAATTCAATTCTAGAAAAAAATCACAAATATATTGAACATAAACACAGAATGAGAAAGACAAAATATCCATTAGTAATGTGAGAAAAACTCACAATTGCTCCAAAATATAGCTAAAAATATGTATATCTATTAACTCGTATTTTAAGGACTTGATTATATGGACAAAATATAGTAGGTGTAGATTCATTAGACGAAATAAACTTGAGTCCAATATTATGTATCGTATACGCGTTCGAAAGGATACAATACAAACGAATCCGATTTCCTCACACACGTCTGTAAAAACTGCAATACATTGTCATCAGAAGTGAAGTGAATTATGTTATTTGTTGGGATACAACAGGGATTTTTCAAAATCTGGATGTTTACCTATCATTTTAAAGTTATTGTTCTTTATTATTGTTGATTAAAATCTGATTTCCACTCCACACAATTAGGAAGATAGTTCAAGGTAGACCCAAAGTGGAAATGCAATGTGTCTCTGAGACTTCTTATGATGAACAAGAGTCTTCTCCAGAGTATCAGTTAGTGTCACTCTCTCTGACCAATCCCTTGTCCAACCGTTAACACTAAATGCTGTTTTTTATTCAGCACAACTGCCTGTAATATCCTATCTATTTATTAAGATAATGTCTTGGGAGAGTTGTTTTTAGATCAGGCTCAGAAAATACGTCATTATTTTGTGAGGGACTTATTAGGTTAACATCAATCAAAGATCACTCAATAGTTCAAAATCAAAATTATGTTCAAATATTTTAAAATGATTTATCAATATATGTTACAATAGTCCGAATATAATAGTCCGAACAACATCTTATTCAGTTCCGTTCCAATGGAAAAATTGCATCCCCACGGTTCTGTACTCTCTTCTCTGGCAAGTGGGGTTCTATTCTAATCGTCATAAATTATATTCAAGGTGACCTTATAAAAGACTTCTTGTTTGCTAATGATTTGACAATAGTTTGCAGTAGAGAAAAAAATTAATTTTCCTACTAAATTAATTCATCATAACCTCGGAAAACACTGATAGTAGTCTTTGAAAACAGCATTTCAATTTTACAAAACAAAATCTGAGAATATAATATTCCAAATGAAAAAAAGAAATTGATACAACGTTAAAAATGGAAAAAAATCTGTTCCAGCATCGCCCTTGTTAAAATTACTGTATACTAACAACTGCACTATACAGAGCACTTGTTAGAGTGCAATGTATTATTGAGATTGGATTAGTGCTAAGCTACAGTACTATGATAACTCAATAGGTAATTGGTTGGGATCTGTTTTACAGTATCCTTCATGCATTATACCCACACATGTTGAAAGACATACATTTACAGTGTAAGACATGTAATAGAGTGAAACGTCTTTTAGCCAACCAGGTGATTAATACTTTAAATTGGTCTTTTAGAGGGGTGGTCTTCTAAAGGAAATATCGCACTATTAAACTGTACTCACCGCTGTTAGTCCGACTTCTGCGATAGGCATCGTAACACTATTCTGGTTTCAAATGAAATCTTTATTGGAATGTATAATTAAATTACTTAGATCAACTATGTTCATACGATTACAGAAATGAATAGTCCAGTGTACTTTAAGAATTGTCCTTAATGTAATGGGTTATTGACACACGGTGGGCTCCCGATTATCGTAATCCAGGGGTATTATTTTTCTTCTGAGAAATTATCTTTCAACTTTATGACGCGGTAGTTTCTCAACTTTTCCCGAAACGTCTCCCCTTTGGGGGTTTCGTGAAATTTCATGCGCCTGATATCTGTTGCTTACGTGAAAGACACCGGAAACAACTTCGCATACAGTAGTTGCGAACTCTCGGGTTTATTATTTCAGTGCGAGGTTTTCTGGTCGCCTTAGAGGGAATGCGATGTAATATTACCACCAAAATTCATGGTCGTTGGTCGGGAAGAGGGGTGGCCGTCTTTAAAAAGGTAAAAATACATTGTTCTTATGGAAAATTATTCCGTTCCATAGAAAACAGGTCTCAAAAGGGGTGGTCTTCTTCAAGAGGTGGTCTGGTTGGGAAGTTTCACTGTACTTTGTTTTTGCTTGGGATCGACCAGAATGTATCAAATATGCTTCACCAATTAAAATTCTAGGAATGATTTTTCACGAAAACGTTTGTTGAAAACTACAGATGAACAAATAAACATCAGAATGTTTCAGAAGGATAAACACAATAAAGGTTTTACACCCATTAAACTGATAGGTGTTTAAGAACAAAGTACCTACCATTAATAAATCTAAATTAGATTATGTATCTATTTTATATAATTCAACGGGATAAAAAACTGAAATGCCTTAAAAGTATTCAAAACTTGGCCTATATGGCTCAGAATTGCCTTCAAGTCAGGTCCTATGAATTGTATTCTAGAAGAAACATATTTCATTCCTTAACTTCTAAAAATAAAAGAACTTAGAATTCCAAAGTTTCTGGAAACCAAGAAAATTCAGCCATTGATAAGGAAAGAACTATCATATACAATATTTATTTATCACATCCCGGTTTTCCTAACCCTATACGTCTTCTCAATGAGAAATATATTAAAGAATTCAATTTAAATACCCTTCTTTGCACATAAAAATATGGCCCTCCATTTGTCTTTAGGAATCATTTAAAGTACCAGTAAAAATTAAATTAACAGAATATAGAAAACATGACATTTCAATTACTTTTTAGAAATATTTTCCTTGAAGTCAATGACAATTATAAAATTTAAAAATTTTATTTTGCTCATGGTTCAGTAATGAATAGAAATGCTCGATTTTCGTTATTAACTAATGATACCCGTATACTCATAGATCCAAGACTACAATTCTGTATTTACTTGCGAAGTTAATATATGAAGTTTATATATGTTTGAAGAGAATGAATTATAATTTTAAAATTGAATAGTTCCATGTCCTACAGGGATCAAAGGTAATGAGAAAGCGAACATGAGACAAGGAAGGTAACAACTCATTTTTGGGTCGCAGTGGTTATTTGCTTAAAGAAGAAATTCAACATTATATCAAAATTAACTTCTAAAACAGAGGCCCAATTCTTCGCTAAACACCATTAAAACACTACACGAGGTTCGAACTATCAGTATGTTTTCCAGAACATCAATAAAATGTGTGAGATCTGTAATACAGAAAAAACAGGGAAATAATTTATCATTGAGTGTTACAATTTAAAAATTTTAGAAATTACATACAGATACCTAATAAACTAAATGAATGTCTGTATGCAAAAATAGGTTGCATCAAGACCATTCAATTTTTAAAACGTACTGAATTACATAAACTATTATAAAGACTGTTTATAGTTTTAATGCTTTGAATAGTTAATATTCTTGTAGTATAATAGCTTTTACGTAATATATTGTAAACAAGAAGTCCCTAATGACCTAACTGTTAAGTAGCTTAAAATACATTCAAAATAAATAAAATAATATGTAATCAGAGAATAAGATCAACCATCTTCGAAAATCATGACAACATAAAATGATGAGTAGTAAAAGTGTTCCTGTGCACCATTTAGAAATATAAACACACAATTTACTGGATCTATGAACATTAATTTGATAAATTAAAACCTAAACTTATGATGAGTATAAATAGTCATCATTGTACTTTTATTGTAAATTCTCTCTGTATATTCATATATATATATATATATATATATATATATATATATATATATATTCATAAATTATATTTAATTATTATTTAAATTTTAAATAAATATTACCAATATTTTTCTTGCAGTAAGTAGCTTATAAATTTTTCACATTGTCATGTTCTATCTCTAAAAACTTACTGATATTTCTCTCCTGCAGACTAATATGGTTAATTGGGCTGAGCCTGTCTACAGTGGTTTTTTCGCTTCTCTTATATCAGACGTGGAGTCATTGGCGGGCCTCCCCTGTGATAGTGGCTTTGGACGAAACCCAAAGGCCTATTTGGGAGCTACCATTTCCAGCTGTTACTATTTGTCCCGAGACCAAAATTCGTTCCACGCTTCTTAACTACACAAAGATAGTTCGTGATTACCTAGAGAATGGGGAAAGATTCGAAAATATCACGGAGGAAGAGTAAGTAAATGGAAGATCCTACTTTTGTTTTCTTTAAAATATCACACGTAGGTTTTTACTTATAGAAGATGCAACTCAACACTTGCGTATATTATTTATATATATATATATATAAAATATATATATATATGTTCAAGAAAGTATGTTTCAGGCAACAAAGGGGAGAATAGCCCTATATTAAATTTTGAAATGTACATTACACGTTTCACCACATTTAAAACATCGATATTTTAAACTTTGATGTTTGTGTCGATGTTTTCATCGACATTGAAAACCTTTTGTTGATGTATAGAAGCATCTATATTTTGCTAAAAATTTGCCATCACTATTATAAGACGAGGAACCCGGAATATCCCCTCGACACCATGAATACAGTTTAAAACATTGAGGTCTTACTCGGGTTTAGATCATTCAGCCTTTGTGTCCGTATCCTTTTTCTTATCTACTCCAAGAACCCCCTTTTTTAAAATATTTTTTTTCTCCTTCTTCGGCATGCACATGTTTTTTCAAGAACGTGTACAATTACATTATTTTCATAATTCAATAAACTAGAACAAACATTGAATTATAATTTCTAAGGTTACCCAGGAAGGGTCCTACATAATAGCTAATAACAATTAATTTAATCTTTTCTTTTAGTTTGAATTTCACACTGCTAGTTAAGGAAGTTGAAAGAGATCTTTTGAATATGGAATCTTAAATGCGGAAATACAATTATTACATGATTTGCCTAATTTAAATATATTAGTTGCTGGACGAGATGGAAGACAATACAAACAATTGATAATTTGAAATCTATGTACGTATTGAATCTATAGCCAATTCTTTTAAAATTTGGACATTATAAATAATATTTGATGTTGTAACAATCCAGGATCCCCAGGAATGAAGACAGGGCAAAGAATAAAGATAAACATGTAATAAGTGGTATTAACATCAAAGGCGGGGACAAATGAAAGCGGTGTCGCGTAGCGATAATTTTTTGGAAGTCTAAGAAGACGCGACAAAATCATAATGGGGACAATATAGTTCAGTAGCGTTTGTCGAGTGAAACATTTTGGAAGTTGTTTGAAAGAAATCGGTTCACGCGTTCCAAAGATATAAACAATTTAGTGAAGTACATTTTAAGCACACAACTAGACACGATAGCCATTGTTGTAGCTTAAGATCTAATGTAAAAAGTTGGTTTTTTCAAAAAAATTAAGTAAACGCGTGAAGCGATTCAAACGAAACTTTTGGCATTAATAGAAGAAATTATGGGGAGAATTATGGCACTACTCACAACGCGGAGAAATTTCGGGGGGCTACGGTATAAAAGAAAATGTAAATTGTATAAGTGGGAAATTCCAAACGAGTCGTATGACGTCAGAGCGGTGGAAGGGGATCGACCGTCTTCAGATTAAAAGAACTTTGGAAATTTTAGATGGTAGAAAACCAAATAGAAAACGGTAATAGCATTCAATTTGAAAATGCATGAGAATAATAAAGAGAGACGACCCAGAAAGAAGAAGATTAACTTAAAAATATATAATATTATATAGAAGACCCGGAAGTGATCGTGAAATGTTCGAGAAAAAAAAAGAGGAAGTCTCGGGACAACAATGAGAATAAGAACGCGGGGAGAATAGCTTGAGGGAGGACGTATGTTGAAACGCTCCGCGGAAATTAAAAATTTTGTTAGAAAGTTGTGCTAATCACGCGAGCAAAGTTAATTTTATAACGTTTAGTTGTAGTGGAGAAAGTTTAGAAGGTGAAACGCGGAAAATTATTGCAAAATTTTCAAAGAGAACGTTGTTCGCGAATATAAACAGTCGCATCATCAGCCGTGTGATTAAACTCGTTTCGTAAGTAATAAACAGTTATAACGAAGAGACATTGATTATTTAAAAATGAATTTTTCCGAATTACGTGTGTGAAAAATGGAAGGATGCTGCGAATGGACAAACGAAAGGACGCTGCGTATATTTGGCGAGGGTGATGCATGAGAACGGCGCGGTGCAGGTCGCTGAACTCAACGAAAGGAAAGTGCACTAACTTTATTTAAATTGGTAATGCGCATTGATAAGAAGAAAGAATAGACTCATAGCTTCTAATGTACAAGACCAAGTTTTGTCAAATAGAAATAGATTTTAGTGAAAACAAAAAAATAGAATGCGCATTCAAGTATGAATGATTTGGTTTTAATCTTATAGTGTAAATCTTCAGTGTGAATGAGAATTTCGTGTTTCTAGGGTATTGTTTATTGTGTGTTTAGTGTATTGTGTATTGTTTTTCGATTTTGTGTTGTTTGTTATTTGTTATGCCTCTAGCAGAGGAAGGAGAACAAAAAAAAAAAAAAAACCAGATAGAATAAACGATGTCGAACGTTGTTGGTTCGACATTAAACCAATGCAATTGGTATTATAAGTATGTGTAGTTAGATGAGGACCTACGCCCACGTGCCCGAATACTACGTCAGGATCCTGTATAGGTCCGCCACAGCCTCACGCCCAGTATTTATATCTGTATGAATAAATATCAGAAAAGCAGCTAGGCAACGGGCAAATTTCAGATGTATGTATTTTTGGCAACCCAACGTCAGGCATAATAGTGGACATTTTGGTAAGAACTATAGATGAAAGGAGCACAGGTAAAGATCGTTACATATTTTTTGTAAGTTAGTTTTGAGAAAGAAAAGCAGAACGGATAGGTAACGTGTACCATTACATATTTGGCAGCCCAGCGTGGGGGCCATTGTAGAAGGTTTTCGGAGGTAGTCGTAGGTACCGTTACATATTTGGCGCCGCAACGCGGGTCGTGAGTAGAACGAGTACCAGGGCACTATAATAGTACGCAAGTGGGCTAGGCAATCAGGTCAAAGATCATTGTAACCATAGCATATTGTATTTCAAAATGGAGACGCGTAGTGGAAAAATGATAAGCATACGGGATACGTCGGATTCGGAGACAATTTCCGCTCGCGATGAGGACGAGGAGGGCCAACGTTTACAGGAAGTAGAAGTAGAAGGGGAGGGGAATATTGCGATAAACACGCAAAGTGCAGATATGAGCCAGGAAGCTGCAGGTGAAATTGTTCCGGAGGTGCAAGAGGTACCCGAATCCACCCTTTCCATGTTGCTACGTGTAATGCAGGAAATGAGAGGTGACAGTGCGAGGTTACAGAACAATTTGCAAGAAATAAGAAGTGATAATGTTAGGTTGGAGAATAATTTGCAGAGGCAAATAGAAGGTAAATTTGAGGAAGTTGTGGAGCAGAATAAAGGAATAAATGCCGCGCTGAACAAATTGCAGAATGAGGTGCAGGTCGCGGTGTCGAAAGTTCAAGACGAAGTAAGCGCGTTTAAAGTGGAAACAATCGCGCGTTTCGCCAGGTTGGAACAGAACGCGAAAACGGGGGAGGAAACATCAGAAACTCGTTTCGCGGTACAAGAGGTGTTCAACCAACAAATTAGTACAGGTGTGGGTGAAATCCAATCGACCGTGGGCACCTTGCAACAATCGGTGCAATTACAAGAAACGCGATTGTCAGACATAGGCAGGAATGTGCAGGACTTCAAAGAAGTGGCGCGACAGCAAGACGCTCGTATAGGTCGTGTAGAAGAATCTATCAGTGGGATAGATAGAAATATTATAACGGCTGTTCAGGGAGAATTAAATAGTCGGGAATTGGCAGATATAGGATCGACAAAAGAAGTCGATAAAGAAATTCTGAACAAGATAGCAGACCTAGAGCAGCAGGTGTATGCAGCGCGAAGAGCGAATGGCAATGGTTACGCGATGGGGCATGCGACGTTGCCAAATTACCTGCGATTTCATGGGGAAAGCAGAGAACAACCTTACTCATTTCTGACAGCACTCGAGAACTATTTTAAAGTAAATAACATTCCGGAAGGAATGAAGTTGAGATTCGTAGAGGAAGCCCTTAGCTCTAAGGCGCAGTATTGGTGGCAGGCGCTGACACCAACACCGGAAACATATGGGGAATGGAGGGCTAAGTTTCTAGAACGATACTGGAACCAACACCATAAATTTGAACTGAAGTACCGGATAATGTCGGAGAGGTTCCGTAAAGGGGGCTCGGAAAGCATGAGCGATTTCGTGACGAGGAAAGTGAGTGCTTTCAAGGTTTGCAGCGAGGAGTTCAACCCTGCTGAAATCATAAGGATCCTTATTCGACAGATGCCGAGCAGGATCCGCGAGCTTTTGTGGAATAACATGCCCGAAACGATAGATGACCTAATCGAGCGCGTCGGTCGATTTGATCGAGCATACGAAGGGGACGACCACGACACGCAGGACGGTCGAAGCTCGAACTCCGGTAATGGTTACCAGAACCGGTATAGCAACGGGAAGAGTAGGCAAAACAACATTTGCGCGATGGAAGCGCGCGTAGAAACGGAGAAAGGGAAACAAGAGAAATCACAGGGCGGTCAGGCACCGCGAAAATCGAAGCCAAGAGAGAGCGACGTCGATCGAGTAAGCACGGAGCGAGCGGTTCAGGACACCCGGAATCACAGTACGGGAAATGTAGAGGCGACGCAAGTGCGTTGGGAATGCAATGGTAGATCGGAAAACTAGAAACGTTTGGGGCGAGACGGTGGCACGAACCAAACGATGGGGAAGAAATCGTGACGGTCATGGCTACGGCCAGCATTATTGTTGAAGGGGACGAATTGCTAAGAGAGGACAAAGTGGAAGGAGTAAAGCCGAGTAAGTGCTTGATTTTAAGAGGCACGTGTTATGGAAGGGAAGTGCAGGCATTAGTGGACTCGGGAAGTAGTGTAAGCGCGGTGTCAGAAGAATTCTGTGAGAAGGTGCGAAAGAGCGGGCAAGTGTTGATAGAATTGCCGACGCGGAAGCTTCGTGTCGTAGTGGCTAACCGGAAAATGGCAAATACCACGGGAAAACAGGTCTGGTTGGAATTGGACCTAGCAGAAATGACCATAGAGGAAGCAGCGATCGTGGTCCGGGGACTAATCCGTGACGTCATCATAGGGATGGACGCACTGGAGGCTTACCGAGCCGTCGTCGACGTAGGTACGAGGAAAGTTACGCTACGATCGAGAGGTTGTACCGGGAGTGGCCCAGTGGTCGCCGAAACTGATGAGGCGGAGGTCGAGGGAGACGAAGTCCAGGCTACGATGGAAGAGGTTATCCAGAACGTGGACAAGGCCGTGAACGGTGTCATCGACCAGGAAGACTGCCCGGGGCGAGTTCGGCAACTTTTGGAGGAGCACCTAGAGATTTTTGGGGAATCGTCAGAGCCAGTGAAGGGCTATCGATTCCAGTTAGAATTGAAGGATACCGCACCGTTTTCCACAAAGCAGTATCCCATACCGTGCAAGTACAAGGCGCAGGTGCGCGCGTTAATAGGGGAAATGGAGCAGAAAGGGGTCATTAAGAGGGCAGTAACCCCGTACGTCAGTCCTCTGGTAGTTGTTATCAAGAAGAACGGTAGCATTCGAATATGCCTAGACGCAAGAAAGCTGAACGCGGTCACGATCCCACGATACGAGACGCCACCCACGATTAATGAAATGATAGTGAAGTTAGGAGGGGCGACGATTTTCAGCGCGCTCGACTTTTCGTCCGCTTATTGGCAGATCGAAGTTGAAAAGAGAAGTCAGCAGTTTATCAGTTTTAAATTTGAAGGGACGGTGTACTCCTTTACGCGATTGCCATTTGGATTAAAGAACTCGGGGGCAGCGCTGATTCGATATTTAGATGATGTAATCCCGGAAGAGTTGAAAAGCACGATGGTCATGTATGTCGACGACATAATTTTGTTCTCATCGAATTTGCAGTCGCACCTAACAAAATTAGAAGTATTATTCCGAATCTTTAGGAAATACAATTTGAAATTGAATTTGGAAAAATGCGAATTCTGCAGACGAAGAGTTCAGTTTATGGGACATGAAATTTCAAACGACGGAATGAAGATTCAGGAGAGTAAACGGGAACTGATCCGGAAATTACCGCCACCGAAGAACATAAGAGAGTTACGACGATTATTCGGTATCTGCAATTATTACGCGCGCTTTGTGAAAAACTACTCACAAAAGGTGGTACCGCTACTACATCTATTGAGAAAGGGGAATAGATGGCATTGGGACCAACAGTGTCAAGAAGCGTACCAGCAGCTATTAGAGGCCTTCGAGCGCACGTACGTGGTGCAGTACCCGGATTTTCGCAGACGCATGTATGTCCAGACGGATAGTAGTGGATATGCGTTGGGAGCAGTGTTGTTTCAGTTGGGTGATGGCGGAGAACAGCGAATCATTGCTCTGGACAGCCGATCGCTAAAAGGCAGTGAACGAAATTTTGGAGTCACGGAGCTGGAGGCGTTAGCGGTAGTGTGGGCGACCCGGAAATTTAGAACGCTGCTAATTGGGCGTCCATTTACCGTCATCACCGACCACAAGGCATTGACGTTTTTGATGAGGAGCCATACCCACAATGATAAACTGTTGCGGTGGGCGCTATGGTTACAACAGTTCCAAATTGAAATTGAGTATTGTGAGGGAAAGAAGAACTTGCTTCCCGATTATTTGTCCCGGATAAAGGTGAAGGAAAGGGGAGAATGTGAAGATGTGGTAGCAGCAATCCGAGTACGAGAGATCAACCCGCGATGGACAGTAGGGGCGGTGCTGGATATCCAACAACGCGATCCATTCGTTCGGGAGGGAAGAAGTTAATTGCAGGACAGCCCTACGATACCAACCAGGTGAACAAGAAAGGGGATCAAAACGTCAGCAACTGGAGAATACACGACGGAATACTGCTGCGGAAAGTCAACGGCCCGGAAGGAAAATTTAGAATTTGGATTCCGGAAGAAATTCGAAGAGAATTGGCGACATCTACCCACGAGCACTATGGGCACTTTGGAGGCGGGAAAATAGTGCAGATATTAGCAGACTATTGTTACTGGCCGAACATGGGAAAGGAGGTGAGGCGAATAGCGAGGGCATGTGACGTGTGCCAGAAGACCAAACAACCGAATCGGCATTGTGAAGGAGAATGGCAAGCAATCGTGCCTCAAGGGCCTCGAGATCTCTATGCAGTAGATTTATACGGCCCGCTGCCGAAGACGAGGTTTGGCAACCAGCATTTATTCGTCATCATCGACGTGTTCACGAAGTTCGTGCAGATTTTCCCCATACGAAAGCCCAATGCAGCAAGTTGCGTCCGCCAAGTAAAAAAATGTATCGAAATGTGCGGAAAACCGGCCCGGATTCTAAGCGATAGAGGAACTCAGTTTACAAGCGACAGGTGGAGAGAGGAAATGGAAGCTCTAGAAATCTCCATTCACTTCACAGCTGTGCGCCATCCTCAGAGTAATCCGAGCGAGAGAGTAATGCGAGAATTGTCACGACTATTCCGGGTATACACGGCAGAAAACCATCGGGCATGGTTTGAGGCGGTGCCAATATTGAATGGCATCCTCAACGCGGTACCGCACTCCAGTACCAACGTGACGCCGTGGGAAGCGCACTTCGGAAGAAGGAAGATGAGACCATTTGACCGTATTCAGATCCCACCAGAAATCGGCGGTGTACAAGAAGTGGCAGCAGGTCAACAGATAGTGTACGAGCAGTTACGGAAGTCGGCAACGAGTAGGAAGAAGGCCCAGAAGCAATGCCAACGGAGGACGTTTAAAGCTGGAGACAAAGTATTAGTCCGAGCGTCTCATTCGTCCTCGTCGGAACAGAAATTGTTTCGAAAATTCTTTCCGCTCTATGACGGCCCGTACACTATTAAAAAGGTATTAAATAATAACAATGTGGTGTTAGTAGACAGGAATGTAGATAAAGGAACTCAGAATATTTATAATGTGAAGTTATACAAAGAACTAGGATGACAATTGGTAATAGCGAGGTAGCCTGTACAAGAAGTTGAGAGGAGAATAGTTCCAATGTAGAGGGTACAAAGAATTGAGATGAAAATGAGATGACAGTAATAAGTGACGAAGATGACAAAGGTTAAATGTTAAAGAATAGCTTTGAGGAACAAAGATTGGATGTTAAAAAAGGTAGTTTTTAAGGAATAGGTTAAGATTAGTTGTAAAGAGTATTTTATAAACAAGAAAGGAAGATTATTTAGATTAAGGCACAGGTGGAAAAGGGGTGAAAAGTGTAACGTGTGATAGTGCGACAATAGACGACGGTATAATGTACAGCGCAACTGAGAGTGCAAGTGTTAGCAGGTACATCCGTCGCGAACAAGAGTAGTGGTTTGAGGCATTGTTACCCAAGGTCGAACGCACTGGTGAAGCCGAGAAGGAAGTGCATGTGGTAGCAG